>OZ025258.1:14314665-14450804 GCA_964019135.1 Arenicola marina
CAGTCAGTTATAGTCAGTCACATTCAGTTACAATAAGTCACAGTCAGTTACAATCAGTCGCAGTCAGTCGCAGTCAGTTGCAATAAGTTACAATCAGCCACAGTCAGTTACAATCAGTCACAGTCAGTTACAGTCACAGTCAGTTACAATCAGTCACAGTCACGGTAACAGCCACAACAGCAAACATAGTCAGTAACAGTCGTAATCAATCAGTCACAATCAGTTACAATTAGTGACACTCAGTCACAGTCGTATTTAGTTACATTAGCAGCCGCAGTCACAGTCACAGTCAGTCACAGTCACGAAGACCAAGGCAGGATCGATGTGGCGTCTAGCGGAGGTCGAGGTCAGCCCTTCCCAGCACAATGAAACAACAACATTGGGTTACAAGACCCGGGGTAACCGTCCTCTCACCCTACCCCCCCCCCCCCCGACCCCCCACCCCATCCCTCCCTGAAGATTTTTAACGTCCGGGTATCGGCAAATAGCCAACACAATGGCTCCCGCTTTGTGCAGCAGACGTCTGGGCAAACCGAATGCAAAATTCAATATATATGTATTTATCATGTTATGCATGTCCGGTTTTATAGAAGTGGATAAAAACCCGAGATGCAATATAACTGATGGGGCACCATCGACGGTACGCCGTCAACGGCACGCCATCATTGGTACGCCATCGACGATACGCCATCAACTATACGCTATCAGTGGTACGCCATCAGTGGTACGCCATCATTGGAACGCCATCATTGGTACGCCATAATTGGCATGCCATCAATGGTACGCCATTAGTAGTACGCCATCAGTGGTACGCCATCAGTAGTACGCTCTCAATGGTACGCCATCAGTGGTACGCCCTCATTGGTACGCCAACAGGGGTTCGCCATCAATGGTACGCCATCAGTGGTACGCTCTCATGGTACGGCATTACTGATACGCCAACAGTGGTACACCATCAATGGTACGCTATCAATGGTACGCCATCGACGGTACGCCATCAACTATACGCTATCAGTGGTACGCCATCAATGGTACGCTATCATTGCATGCCATTAGCGATACGTCATCAATGATACGCAAACAGTAGTTAGCTCTCATTGGTACGCCATCAATGGTACGCCATCGGTGATACGCCATCAGTAGTACGTTCTCATGGTACGCCATCAATGATACATCAGCAACCCTCAGACACGATGTGACGCTGTTTTTCCCACAATAAACTCTCCCCATAAGGTGGCACAACTGTGGCAATGTCTTCACCACAGTGTCAGCGCAATAGTTAGAGCATCACTTAAAACCTAATTTTAATCTATACTAGTCGCGAAATGGAAAGACGGGTATAACAAAATACTAACCTACAATATATGCCCGAGAGAGTCCGGGGAGAGCTGCAGACTGCTAAAGGCAGGACAACAACAAACGGAGTATCCCACAGGCAGAACCACTCCACTATGCAATCTCATTAATCCACATTTGGCCAACCGTTCTGCCGTAGAGAACGAGCGCCCTCTGTTGAGAGAATGAATATGGACTCGCTGGACTGTGTGCTCCCCGGATACGAGCTGGGAGAGAGGGGTAGGAGGGACGGGGGTGGCGGTGGGGTGGTGGGTGGGGGAGGGGGCGGAGCGGGCTGGAAGGGGTGGGGGGGGGGGGGGGGGTGGGGGGGGGGGGGGGCGGTTGAGAGGGTGTCTTGGGCATGGTGGCGTTCCAGTGCCAGGGTTACGAACGAGGGCCCTACAGATGATGGTATACATACATATGGTATTATATACCCCCCACCCCTCACCCCACCTCCAAATTACCCCGGTCCCCTTTGCCCTTATGTCTCGGCGGTCGGATAGGATAGGCCTTGGATGTGTGTGTATGTATGGATGGATGGATGGATGAATGTGGATAGGCCTTATACCAACCGTGGCGAGACTGCTAGGCTTGGCACGCCAGGGCCGTCAAAATGTCGACTGATCGAGTGCATCCGCTTCGATGGTCCTACCCCTGCCCCTCCCCCTCCCCCCCCCTTCAATCCCCTCCCCCCAGCCTCCCCCTAACCGATACCCAGCCATATCCATGACGACGGAGGCGCCAAGCCAATGTCAGGCCAACAGACTGTAGTGCCCCCTCCAGGAACCCAATATATTTGCACTCAAAATGGGGACACGAGTCCCGCAGAAACTGACGAGTCTCGCAGAAACTGATGGGACCGGGTTCGCTGAGGGGTATCATTGGGTGACATCAATCATGCCCCGACTTCGGCAGTTGGATGCCCATCTTTTCCCGGGGGAAAGGAACGGCAAATATACCACTGACTGATAATTTCATTTATAATCTCAGATCTCAGAAATGGGAGTGTAACTGTATATGTAGATGTATATATATATACAGACTTTACGTTATGCTTTATAAGCGTCAGACGACCAATCCAGATGAACATCCCATGATAAAAACCCAGCACGGGTCCAGTTGTCATCTGGATCCGGTTCGTCGGACGCCTCCCCCCCCCCCCCACCCCCACCCCCTCCCTTCATCCGCCAGCCAGCGTCGGGGCTCAACCCAGGATCATGCACTAACCGGATATTCCATCGAACCGGATCCATTCTATCCGCGACATCGATACAGGGGTTTACCATACCGACCCACTCCACCACCCACCCACCCACCCACCCAGGGCAGATCTGGCCCCCAGTTTGACTTCACGTCGATAGGATTGTCTCTTTGACAAAATGGCGGGGAGGGGGTGGGGGAGAGGGGAGATAGGGGAGGGGGACTCGTGACCATGCCCAGCCGGCTACGGCGAGCAGGAGCGATTGCAGAATTCAGTGATCAATAGAAATCAATTACATTTCAATGAAGGAGCCTCGAAGGCAAACTTCCACCTAGCCAATTTGATATATATTTATATATTATATATACCGTGGGGCGCAGGTGTATATCTTACGCAGGATACCTCCATTTAAAAAATATATCTGGTATGGAGGCGCAATTAGCAGTATCGATGTCTGCAGTAGACTGCAGTGACTGACTATGGACGAGGAGAAGAGGTAAGTTTGTTGTTCCTTCTCAGTTTTATCGTCACAAAACGCCATACTGAAGCGCGCCAGAAGTCGACATCATAGAGAAACGTCATATATCAAATCATAAGCAAAATTATCATTCACAAAGCAGTCATGTTCATGGGTTTCAACGCCAAGTAAGAAACCGTGTTTGCGTTTGTTCATTGGGATGAAAGACAGCGCGTCTATCTAAGCAGCATGTAGCGTGGTTCAAATGACGTTAAACTGTTGTAACTTTGAATCACGTGCATTAAATGAGTGTCCGACTTCAATATTACAATATCACAGAGTAACAATGCAGCCTGTGCCCAAATAAAACAGTGACAGCAAAAGACAGGTTTACGAAACATTCACACAAGGACATAATACAACAGAGTATCCATCTATTTGGCATGAAGTGACTAAAACTAGTAGGGCAAAAAAGAAGAAGAGTTTCATGAGATTATGTTAAAATCAGATTGCACTAGATAATGTATGAACCACAGAGACAACATGTCCATAATGTATTGGTTGAGGATACTTGCAACAGATCGAAGCGGATGATAGATCTACACAGCACACTGTCGGACATACCGATACAGGAGACAACGAAGACACAGGCGAACTGAAGTTGGATACGCTCCAAGGTCTAACAATTGACACGAAATCAACACCAAGGTCATGACAGGCACAGTTGAAGGTCATAAATTGCAAAAATGGATAAGGCAATCAAAGTCACTGTAAAAACGACAGACAGACAAAATACGCTTGCGACGTATACAAAAGATACCCCGGCTAATTGGGAAAGAAGTTTCAAGGTGAAGGTCACAGCAAGCACATGTCAAGGTCACGACCCACATACTTGGCAGTACGACAAACATGGACCTCCCGCCGGCGCGTCCGTCAGTCTGACCCTCCTGGTTGCCATGGGGAGCGGCGGAAAAGACGGGACTCATCACGCGACTGTTGCCATGGCAATCGAGGTCGGAGGAAGCTGACGAGGTGGAACCTCGACGGTCATCCAAGGCATCTAGAGTGACCCCAATGTAGCAAAAAGAACACTGCAACCACGGCAGACATTCTTCATTCAAGTATTTGTATATTATCGGGTTTTAATCCATTTTGACGATCGCGCCAACAAGGTTCTAGCGCGTCGTATTGGTGGAGGTAATAAGACCGGGTTAATATTGGTTGAACGTTAAGCGTTATGGCGACTAAATTGTATCATAATTTAACGGTATATATGATCTATAAAGCCGCAAAGTAAAAGAACAAACAGAATAAACCAAATCTTAGTGAAAATAATGCGCAACATACTATTAATTTACCACAAAGTAAGAAAGTAAACGATGTCATAAAAACGTTTGTAAATGATAAAACAACATAGTAAATACTATTAAGTGAAACGTCTACGCTAATCTACGTTAGCATGCAACTACAGTGAAGCCAACTAATGATCATATCATCAACATTTCGTTAGGCAAGCGCCCGTGCATGTGATTCTTACAACTAGCGAGACTCAAACAGGAGGTACAAATCTGAAGCCACATATGCGCTACATATATACTACTAACAATTTGCTAAGGATCACCTCTATGTAGAGATATCTGAGTGTATAACAGGTGACTGTGTAATTCTACTATAATACAGATAAACCTTCCCCAATCTGTGTCCAATCTGTTACTCGTGTGCCACCATGCATGCTAAAGGCAAACGTCTTTGTATTATAATAGCAGAAATCACAGTGGCCTGTAATACACTCAGATATCTCTGCATAGAGGTTATCCTTAGCAAATTGTGAGTAGTATATACCGTGAAATGAAAGCGGCTAAAATGGATGTGCTAGTTCGTACAGGGTATGGTAGGTGCCAAAGCGTTTCTAGATACAGCTTTAAAAGACCAAGAAAACAAATACTAGCAGACCGGATGGAGAGCCAAGTGGACACGTCGCTGTGGTGAAAGGAAACGGTCATTTAATAGATATAGATCGAATGACAATGAACAGACGGGGATTAAGCACAAGGACAAATCTGCAAGTTTTTCATTGACGAGCGATCATGGTATTTCTATTCAGTTTTATCTGTCTGACAACGCAGAAGAATGGGAGAGACATCATCCCCAGTCACAGCGGCAAAGGCCCTCAGGGATCACTTAGTTTTACATCGCATTCGATAGAGGGCGGCACCAAACGGCGGGACAGCCACAGCCACCAGCTCACCGCGGAAACCTATTCCGACGTTTTTTGTTGCTCATCCTCCCACGCCAAAAAAAACATCTGCAGCACTTAACGCATTAGTAAATCTACGGATTAGACATCGTTTCCCTTAATCTATGCGCGGGAAGACGATGAAATGAACCTGGTGGGATTAAACACAAGGGAGCCTGCTGCGGGGAGAAATCATCGGCTCGGGAGGGGGCGTCTTCCCGAAAGGTCAGCAGTGTGGCGAGGATGAGGCGGAGGCGGAGGGAGAAGGGAAGGGGGGTTACCAAGTACTGCTCTTAGTCACACCGCGTCCCTCTTCGTGATCGATCGATCTATCTATCACTCCTGAGGGGGCTCCCCACACGGGATGAGTCAGTCCGACGCCAATCCCTGCCAGACGCCGCCCGGAGTATCGCGTTCTGGATCGCGGCTACCTTCCTCCCTATGTTTATTTCTAGCGCTCCGGACACAGTCCGGGTGGAGCGGCGCAGTCATAATGTAACCATGGGGGAGTCGAGTAGTGGCAGAAGGGTCGCAGTGGAAGGGTGGGGGAGAGGGTGAGGAGTGGGGGTGAGGGTGTGGGAGAGGGTGAGGTGGGGGGTGTGGGGGAGGGTCAGGGTGAGAGTGTAGGGTGCGGCAGCAATGATAATTTCGTAACCCCTTTTAACTTTGACCGCATACATTCGCATTATGTTTCATATCAATGAAGCAGAGAAAGAAGTCGATGGTAAAAGATCTTGCAAACTTCTTTAAACCTAAATGTTATGGTCTGGATCTAAAGGATAACCTTGATTCACGATCCCGAAGGGTTCATTAACCTATGACACAACCAATACTCACTGAATATAACTGACGGGGAAACAGTCCTATTTTCTTGCATACTAATTAACGCTATGGCACGTGTGTGAGAGATAGATCAATCAGATCAATGGATATCCCAAGAAAATAATTCCTCGCAATGTTTAACCGCGTCCACTCCAAGGATTAGAGTGGGGTAGACATGCCATTCCGAGTGGCGTTAAACACACCGCCAAGCATTGCGCATGCGCATGCATTCTGCACATGCATTCTTAAAGAAAAAAATCACACAAAAAAACACGTGGAAATATGATATGATTCCCACACTCAAGCAGACGACGATTGAACGGTCCACCTACTGGGTATGACGACGAACATGGTCCGGTTATTGGGCCTGTGACCCACCGCCGGGGTCGACTCGAACACGGGGGTGGCCCGGCCGCTCCGGGGGGACCTGGGCTCGTAGGCGGGGGTGGCCCGGCCGCTCCGGGGGGACTTGGGCTCGTAGGCGGGGGTCAGGCGGCCGCCGGGGCTGATGGGTCTGAACCCGGGGGTCGGGGATTCCATCACGGCGACGAGTTGAGTAGGGCTTCTCTCTCGGGTGTTGTGTATACACGTGCACTGACGGGCCGTGCGTTATTGTTATATATATTTTGATGTATATCCAGATATGTGTGAATGACGATAGGCGATAATAGCCTTGTATCGATTATCCACGTGGTCTCAATTAAGGCACAATGCGGAGTTCTGTACGTCGCAGAAGAAGGCTGTTGCGTTTCAAGGTCAAACAACGTCTCAAGGTCAGAGCCTGTGCCTCAATTTTACAAGACGCAATAAATTGCCTTGCTTTGTAGAACACCGCCTTCGTAATGTCACATCGATACGGTGGGATAGAATATATCGCTCGCCGAAGGTGCAAAAATATCCGTTTTGACAATGTTTTAAAGCATTTAATACGGCTTCAACTGTATGTGAGTGATGCGTAAGAGTAGCTGTCAGTTGCCAGTCCGGCCTCTCACGTCAACACAGAACACTCAGTAGTCTACTATATACAGCGACACGTGGATACAGCGGTAAATGGCTGTGGCACGGTCAAACCGACACAACGTAGGGGCCCCACTGATGGACAGACACGTCGTTTGGAATCAAACAGAACGCGCGGAGAATGACCTTGTCCGGTCGTTGTAGAGGTCATGCCCCGAAGGCACGTGTCTTGCCCGTCGCCTGGTGACAGAAGTGATGGCCGCTGACGACAATCACAGGTATCCCATCCCGACCCTACCGCCCCCTGAGGGACAGTCGAAACCTGCCGACGCTGTCAGTGCCCGGCCCTGTCACGTGGTGTCCCGTCACGTGATCTCTTGCCCTTCCGCTGTTTCGCATGTATGTCGCCGATGCGAGACCGTCGGTCTGATCCACGTATGCCAACAACAGCGCCCGGTACGAAGCGGGAGGGGAACAACAGGTCCGTGTATATTTAAGTCTAAATCGTCACAAGGCCAAGTCGTACTCCGATATGTGGCCCACGCTGGTTCAGGCTTCGTTTGCAACGACAAAGACTGCCGCCTTTGGAGGCAATGAATCCGGTTCCAACCTGGTTGATCAGTATGACGAATAGGGGAAAAAAGGGACAAAATCAAGAGAGTGAATCAAAAGAATAGACCGCTTATAACTTAGAGATCAAATAGAGGGTAAAGGAAATGATTTAATCTTTAAATATAAAGATTAAAATTGACATAATAATATCACGTGCATTAAGCACATAAACGGGCGGATTAAGGCCCTTGAAACAGATGTGAGTATCAAGCGACGTAGAATATATATTGAGAACGCCAGCAGTGGAGAGTGAACCGATCAAAAAGTGGGTTTCAATCGTCGAAGTGTTGACAGTATATTCTCCACCGAAATGTGATGACGCCAAACTCGCGAATCAAACATGAAATGCGTATCCTGTCCTCTGCTGTAGATTGACCACTGTCGAAGTGAGTATTCCTTTGGACACAAATCTTGTATACTGGTCTCTGGCCGGTTTCCTGTGAAGACTCCTTCACTGTCCTGTGTACCTGTGTACTGTCCGTGTTTCCCCTTCTCCGGTTTCCTCTGAGGTGTCTGGGGGTCTGTCCCACACCGCGGGGCGCCGGGGTGGGAGGCAAAAAAGCAGGAAGCGAACCCTTCCTTCCCTGGGACCTCTCGTCAGGTTTGTTTGTGTCACACAGGGCCACCATACAATCCTGTGCACACCATCTGGGGGGGGGGGGGGGTGGGGGGAGCTCCATGTAGCTCAGGCGGTAGCGTCCGGGAGCTTCAAACAAACCAACATAGCGACGAGCCTCGATCCGCATGGTAGGAGTCCTGTGGGTCTGTATCCTAAATCCATTATATGATGATCCTGAGCGGTATATAGTGTAGCCTATGTGTGCTCAAGGGTGGCTTCAAACACAGCCATATGAGACGTTGGTGCGACGTCTTTCACGTCTTTTTTTTGTCACGCTGGGCACTAGGAGCGGCGGAATGACAGCTTTGGTCTAAGCTATCCTACCGTATTAATAAATACTGATCAAAAGATATTTTGAAGAAGGCGCTCACGGTAAATTCTGTCGAACCAACTCATTGAGCAAGCCCACAACCTTTCACAAACGGTTGGTCAGCACCAATTCGTGTATACAAGATGATTATTTCGTGCAGGCAGCCTATTCATTATTGAGCAATTTTAGGGATTGTTTACCACTCGTAACTACACCGAAGTCAAAGATTCGCAAAACTTGTGAAGGGATCCTATAAGCCAAAGACTGTTTTAAATGTTCTTCTCAGTCATCGCTTTTGTAAACATGGCACCCTTTGCCGTCGGAAACCAAGGCGACCTTGGTGGTGGTCCCACGACAAATGCAGCTGTTGTTTTTTTGACACGGCGCCATCATGTGGCGGGAAGAGACCGAAGAGCAGACGAGACGACATTGACCAGACGTAACTAGGTCGCGCGCTTAGTTACGCACGCGCGCCTATCTACGACACAAAACGCCCTTTGTTGGTTAAACCAAAATTAGACGCTGCCTTTGATCCGGCGAATTTGGTGCCAAAGGAATGGGGCAATTTCCGCCACAAACCTGGCACGATATAGCCTTCCAGGCTGAAAGTGCCGTTAAGCCCCAATCAAATCAACCGCCACAAACCATCTTGTTATCGGGGACTGTGATAAAACCGCTAAGGCTAAGATAAAGACGCATGAAGGGCATTCACAAGCAGACCAGTTCTGGAAACTGTAGTTGGATGTAGCCATGGTCCATCTTCCACGTTATTGTCGTTCATAGGAATACTGATAATGGAAAACAAATTAAATGTTCGTGCTGACATGAAATGCTCCAGTTATTTTTTCGCTTTTTAAAAGTGTTACTCCCCTAACTGCGCGGATATGCATCCTCACAAAGGAAGGCCTGCATCAAAACAAAACCAGGCCGCTACTTCACAATGTCGTCCTATCTGAGTTTACACACACACACACAATCTGACATAGTTGGAATTACTCGCACCCTGAGCTCAAAGTACTTAAGATAAGCCATAAGAAATCACAGCCACCGATATTCTTGGCGCTCTTTTTTTTCCTTTCACAGACAAAAGGTTGCGGGTCCACGCCAAAGTGAAGTTTGTATACGCAACTCCGCCTTTCCCAAGGCTAAGAAGACCAATTAACTTAGTTAGCATTGGTGGGAAAGAAGCGGAAGAGGCATTGCTTCTCCGTCAAGGCGCCTGCCCTGTTCGCGGCCTGGTTCTGGCACTCATGAGTTCTGGCATTGATGAATCCTTCTCCATGGGCTACGGGGGACTGGCGAAGGATCCAGAAAGGCAAAGTGAATTCACTTGAGGCCGAGTTCGCGTACTCTACTCGGCCCAGGGCAGCGATGCCTTCCATCAACGGGAAACGGTTCCAGATTCCGTCCTCGGACGGGGAATCCTCACTTCACCGTGCTACAGACGGCTCCGTGTCGTGGCGATACCATAACGGCTAGCACATTCTGCATGTGGCAACGACGTTCATCCTTCCTTCTGAATCATCCGTATGCTTTGATCCACTAACCAGACGAATCCGCACCCCCCCCACCCCTCGCCCGCAAACTGTCTGATAATTAAATGGGCCACGGAATTAAAGACAAACTGAATCATTTTACGTGATACAGAAGTGCATTTCTTTGGCCTCCAAAAGATGAATTGTGACCCTAAACTTAGAAGCGCATTTCATTGGGCCTAAAAAAGGTGCATTATGGTGGTCGAATAAAATCATACACGTTATTTTTGCCATTACAGTAAATAATTGCCGTAACCACTACAAGTAAACGCCATGTGACAAGTCAGGTAACCATAATAATATCCATGGCAACGCAATGAGACACTCGGTGCTCACGCAGGATCGAACCCATGACTGAATCCGTTCATCCAAAGGGAACAGGAAAATACCGGATATGACGTATATCAATGACTAGGTACGTCAGCACACGTTCTTCTGATTCCACACTCCAGCCTAAGGTGAATGGTTTACTGACTTCACAACATACTGGGGATGTTAATGAAGGTCATGTTGATGATATTTATACTGTATCCAGGTGTATATTGTAGGCACAGGGCGGGCCATTGCTGGCGAGGCGCCCTGCCATCTAGAGCCCCTTACGCTTCATATATAATACTCGGGTTTCGTTCTGGGGTTGCGTGCACTTGCATTTATTTCACTTACATTACTGGCATGTATTGATTTTTACATGTATTATTTTACTGACATATTTTACGGATATATTTTACTGATATATTTTACATGAATTTTTTTACAAGTATTATTTTACTGGTATTATTTTACTAATATTATTTTATTCGTATTATTTTACATGTATTATCTTATTCGTATTATTTTATTCGTATAATTTTACATGTATTATTTTACATGTATTATTTTACTCGTATTATTTTACTTATAGTATTTTACGGGCATTATTCACTTGTAAGATTATTAACCTTCCTCGGAACAGCAGCAACGACATGACAACAGGCTAACTGGTTAACCTGGCTTCCCTATAGTAGTCCGATATTAACGACTGATTGACGATCCTCTCTAGCATTACATGCGACGACTACACGTCGGAATTTGTTCTGATCATAGGATGATCCACGCTCCAAGTCCTGTCCATGGTATTCCACCGCCATCAGTAGCCAACGTTCTCCTTCCCAACAATCCTTTAAAACCACGATCAAGGCATCTGCCATAATCCTTCGCTTGGTCATCAGGTGCGTATGTCCTTACATTGGCGACACCGCTTCACGGTTTATAATGATGAGCCAGACTATCATCAAGCTTATTCATTATAACGCGGAATCAAGCTTATTCACGTCATCATAACGCTGAATCAAGCTATCACGATGAGTCACCATATCCCAAAAGTGATCAAAATATCTTTGAGAATGAATCACGTTATCCCAGCTGTTGACGTTATCACAAAAGATGCATGATGTTTCAATCAGGGTGATTCAAGTTATCACCAAGCTGAATCCTGCTTCAATCAGGGTGATTCACGTTATCACAAAGCTGAATCCTGCTTCAATCAGGGTGATTCACGTTATCACAAAGCTGAATCCCGCTTCAATCAGTGTGATTCACGTTATCACAAAGCTGAATCCTGCTTCAATCAGTGATTCACGTTATCACAAAGCTGAATCCTGCTTCAATCAGGGTGATTCACGTTATCACAAAGCTGAATCACGCTTCAATAAGGCTGATTCACTTGATGACAGATGCGCGTTATCACAAGCCTGATTCACCTTATCACGGTTGAATGACGCTACCATAAGGATGAATGATGCTATCCCAAGGCTATTCATTCATTCAGGTTATCACGAGATGAACGCACGTCGCCCTATGCCAGATAACTGAATGAATGATGCCATTCATGCCAGCAATGCTAGACGGCGATATGTGCTATGCGTCGCGACCAAGACGCAAAGGAAAAGACGCCAAGACGCCAAGACGTCACGACGTATCGTGTCTCCATCTCGCGTGTAACTCCTCTCGCGGAAATCTGTAAAATAAAACTCTCCTCAAACCAATCCCACCGCTCCGCGTTAACGAGGGGCAGTTCGATGTTTGTTCGAACCGCCACACACAGCGCGATGTGGGTAAAAATTTGTTGCAGTAGTAGGACTATTACTGTCGGCGATGGCTTCTACTCCACTCACTCAGGCGAGAAGAGTTACCCCTGCTTTCCCTGCTGTCTCGGTCTCTCTCTCACTGCCTTCCTGTGACTGACTGACTGACTTAGTGACTGCTGCCGCACGCGTTCATCAGCGGGACTGGCGGTGGAGTGTGGGGGAGTGGGTGGGTAAGTGGGAGGAGGCTGCTGCCGCCGCTGCTGCTGCGGTTGCTTCAGGCCCCCGTGTTGTCTTCAGGCATCCGCGACGGACTAGCGGCGGAACGGCTACGGGCAACACCAGCTGGGTGGAAGAGGATGGGGGGGGGGGGTGGATAGGGGCCTGGGTGAGGGAGGGCGGGGGTGTCATGTTGGGGGGAGGGATGGAGGGAGCGTTGTAGGGTAGGAGGGTCGAAGGAATGGAGGGAGTAGGAGGGTGGGTGGAGCAACACCCTAAGGGAGCAGAAGGAAGGTGGTGGAGATGGGCAGATGGGGAGAGGGGGGGGGGGGGGGGCAAGGGTGTGTGTAAAAGTACAGATATGAGGGGGGGGGGGGGGTTGGGCGAACCAAACGAAGCAGAAAAAGCAAGGCTAGGACTGAGGGGCGTAGGGGGCGAGGGTGAAATAAGAGTGGGGGTTCCACGGACTGAAAGTGGGTGGAGTCCCCCGGTTTAAGTTAACATAAGTGAGGTGGTTGGGCGGGCGGGCTGGCTGGCTGGCGGCCGAAAACTTCCGTCGCTTTGCCATCAGCGTCCCTACGTCACTCCCTCAGCTGTGAGGGACGCGGTGTCGGGATGGGTTGAGGGGACGGGTAGACTGGTAGAAGGGTGGCTGCGGGTGGGTGGCAAAGGCATGGGGAGAAGGAGGGCAGGCGGGGGTAGGGGGGGGGGGGACGGTGGAACAATGTGGTGGAGGGACCTGGGATGATAAGAAGGATGCAAAGTCCCTGAACACTCCAGACCATTCATCCTTGCCCCTTGCCCCACCCTTCCCTACCATACACTACCGCAACACCCCCCCCCACCCCCACACAACATTCTCTACCTCCCTCACTCCTCTTCCCCCAAGTGCCCAAGGCCACACTTACTCCCGCCGCCTCAACCCAAACCACTGGACTCATCTTCACCAGCCCATCCCGTATCTGTTTCTCCATGGCAACGTCTAAACATGTACCGAGGGATTTACGTAAGTACACCGCGACCAGTGCCTCTATCTCTACTCCCTATCCATCGACATCCTTTCACAGCCACACCCCCAACAGCCTGCTCCTCCCGCCGCCGGCTCTCCACACAAACTGCTGCTCCCTTATCATTGCGCTACTTAAAATGACCCCCCCAAAGCCCCCCCCCCCCGCCCCCCACCCCTCGCCCCCGACTCACACACACATACCAATAGCTCTTCACCCAACCAGACACTGGAATTCTGTTGTCCTCTCTTCCAAAAGAAAAACGCTACTTTGGGTTTCCCGGAGTATTCTGATAATAAAAACGCCAATGTTCTGCTTATTAGAAGCATACTATCCTTTTCTTAAAAATCCTTTACTTTGGACGCATTCCGCGAATGTTTATATATTACTCAAATATAATGTCACTGTCTTACTATCGTTTTTATTTGTTTTCATCAGGGATGGAAACAAAAAAGAAAAGCATTTGAAATGAAAAACAAAAAGAAAAGCAAAGTCCTCAGACCGGTATTATTTTATCTCCTATTAAGTGTAGCAGTTTATCCCCAATATATAGCACAGGATTGTAGTAAGCATATAAATCTGAACACACTTATCCAATGGCGTAGTATGGATATCGGGGGCGCATGGGGTAAGAACGCCCAACGCTAAAAGCGACGAATTTAGGGGTAAACGCGAATGGTTTCATCGGGTTGGGTGGGAGCGAACATACACCCCTTTTCAAAATCAAGGGCCCGGGGGCACACAAAGGGATAAGAGAAATCATGCACGTTACCTGTGCATAAACAAACGCACCCCCCCCCCTCCACCTCCCTTCTACGCACCCTCCTGACAATCAACACCACAGCTAGGCAAGCTTACACAGTAGGCTACAGCCGTTGACATAATTATATTTGACCCTCATAGTAGACACAAATTTCCGGAGCACCACCACACCCAATCCCCGCCAGCCCCCTCAGAGTCCTGCTGGCCGGCAGGATGACCCCGGTGGCTCCCACCCCGCCAGCCCTCTCAGAGTCCCGCTGGTCGGCAGGATGACCCCGGTGGCTCCCACCCCGCCAGCCCCCTCAGAGTCCCGCTGGTCGGCAGGATGACCCCGCTGGCTCCCACCCCGCCAGCCCCCCCAGAGTCCTGCTGGCCGGCAGGATGACCCCGCTGGCTCCCACCCCGCCAGCCCCCTCCTGCTGGCCGGCAGGATGACCCCCCTGGCTCCCACCCCGCCAGCCCCCTCAGAGTCCCGTTGGCCGGCAGGATGACCCCGCTGGCTCCCACCCCGCCAGCCCCCTTCTGCTGGCCGGCAGGATGACCCCGCTGGCTCCCACCCCGCCAGCCCCCTTCTGCTGGCCGGCAGGATGACCCCGCTGGCTCCCACCCCGTCAGCCTCCTCAGAGTCCTGCTGGCCGGCAGGATGACCCCGCTGGCTCCCACCCCGCCAGCCCCCTCCTGCTGGCCGGCAGCATGACCCCGCTGGCTCCCACCCCGCCAGCCCCCTCCTGCTGGCCGGCAGGAGGACCCCGATGGCTCCCACCCCGCCAGCCACCTCCTGCTGGTCGGCAGGATGACCCCGGTGGCTCCCACCCCGCCAGCCCCCTCAGAGTCCTGCTGGCCGGCAGGATGACCCCGCTGGCTCCCACCCCGCCAGCCCCCTCAGAGTCCTGCTGGCCGGCAGGATGACCCCGCTGGCTCCCACCCCGCCAGCCCCCTCCTGCTGGCCGGCAGGAGGACCCCGATGGCTCCCACCCCGCCAGCCCCCTCCTGCTGGTCGGCAGGATGACCCCGCTTGCTCCCACCCCGCCAGCCCCCTCCTGCTGGCCGGCAGGAGGACCCCGCTGGCTCCCACCCCGCCAGTTCCCTCAGAGTCCCGTTGGCCGGCAGGATGACCCCGCTGGCTCCCACCCCGCCAGCCCCCTCCTGCTGGCCGGCAGGATGACCCCGGTGGCTCCCACCCCGCCAGCCCCCTCAGAGTCCTGCTGGCCGGCAGGATGACCCCGCTGGCTCCCACCCCGCCAGCCCCCTCCTGCTGGTCGGCAGGATGACCCCGCTTGCTCCAACCCCGCCAGCCCCCTCCTGCTGGCCGGCAGGATGACCCCGCTGGCTCCCACCCCGCCAGCCCCCTCAGAATCCCGTTGGCCGGCAGGATGACCCCGCTGGCTCCCACCCCGCCAGCCCCCTCAGAGTCCTGCTGGCCGGCAGGATGACCCCGCTGGCTCCAACCCCGCCAGCCCCCTCCTGCTGGCCGGCAGGAGGACCCCGCTGGCTCCCACCCCGCCAGCCCCCTCCTGCTGGTCGGCAGGATGACCCCGCTGCCCACCCCGCCAGCCCCCTCCTGCTGGCCGGCAGGATGACCCCGCTGGCTCCAACCCCGCCAGCCCCCTCCTGCTGGCCGGCAGGAGGACCCCGCTGGCTCCCACCCCGCCAGCCCCCTCAGAGTCCTGCTGGCCGGCAGGATGACCCTGCTGGCTGCCACTCCGCCAGCCCCCTCAGAGTCCTGCTGGCCGGCAGGATGACCCCGCTGGCTCCCACCCCGCCAGCTCCCTCCTGCTGGCCGGCAGGATGACCCCGCTGGCTCCCACCCCGCCAGCTCCCTCCTGCTGGCCGGCAGGATGACCCCGCTGGCTCCCACCCCGCCAGCCCCCTCAGAGTCCCGCTGGTCGGCAGGATGACCCCGCTGGCTCCCACCCCGCCAGCCCCCTCAGAGTCCCGCTGGTCGGCAGGATGACCCCGCTGGCTCCCACCCCGCCAGCCCCCCCAGAGTCCTGCTGGCCGGCAGGATGATCCCGCTGGCTCCCACCCCGCCAGCCCCCTCCTGCTGGCCGGCAGGATGACCCCGCTGGCTCCCACCCCGCCAGCCTCCTCAGAGTCCCGTTGGCCGGCAGGATGACCCCCCTGGCTCCCACCCCGTCAGCCCCCCCAGAGTCCTTGCGGGCCGGCAGGATGACCCCCCTGGCTCCCACCCCGCCAGCCCCCTCAGAGTCCCGTTGGCCGGCAGGATGACCTCCCTGGCTCCCACCCCGCCAGCCCCCTCAGAGTCCCGTTGGCCGGCAGGATGACCCCCCTGGCTCCCACCCCGTCAGCCCCCCCAGAGTCCTTGCTGGCCGGCAGGATGACCCCCCTGGCTCCCACCCCGCCAGCCCCCTCAGAGTCCCGTTGGCCGGCAGGATGACCCCGCTGGCTCCCACCCCGTCAGCCCCCCCAGAGTCCTTGCTGGCCGGCAGGATGACCCCCCTGGCTCCCACCCCGCCAGCCCCCTCAGAGTCCCGTTGGCCGGCAGGATGACCCCCCTGGCTCCCACCCCGCCAGCCCCCTCAGAGTCCTTGCTGGCCGGCAGGATGACCCCCCTGGCTCCCACCCCGCCAGCCCCCTCAGAGTCCCGTTGGCCGGCAGGATGACCTCCCTGGCTCCCACCCCGCCAGCCCCCTCAGAGTCCCGTTGGCCGGCAGGATGACCCCCCTGGCTCCCACCCCGTCAGCCCCCCCAGAGTCCTTGCTGGCCGGCAGGATGACCCCCCTGGCTCCCACCCCGCCAGCCCCCTCAGAGTCCCGTTGGCCGGCAGGATGACCCCCCTGGCTCCCACCCCGCCAGCCCCCTCAGAGTCCCGTTGGCCGACAGGATGACCCCCCTGGCTCCCACCCCGCCAGCCCCCTCAGAGTCCTGCTGGCCGGCAGGATGACCCCGCTGGCTCCCACCCCGTCAGCCCCCCCAGAGTCCTTGCTGGCCGGCAGGGTGACCCCCCTGGCTCCCACCCCGCCAGCCCCCTCAGAGTCCCGTTGGCCGGCAGGATGACTCCGCTGGCTGCCACCCCGTCAGCCTCCTCAGAGTCCTGCTGGCCGGCAGGATGACCCCGCTGGCTCTCACCCCGTCAGCCCCCCCAGAGTCCTTGCTGGCCGGCAGGATGACCCCGCTGGCTCCCACCCCGCCAGCCCCCTCAGAGTCCCATTGGCCGGCAGGATGACCCCCCTGGCTCCCACCCCGCCAGCCCCCTCAGAGTCCCGTTGGCCGGCAGGATGACCCCGCTGATGGCCAATCCAGAGATAATAATGGTGTCCAGAGAAGCCGCCAGAGCGCCAGCAATAAATAGCCAGTAGCAACAGCGCCGTCCCCCCACCGCCATCCCCCCGCCCGTTGCTGAACTTTTCCCGCCAAACCCACGCCAAGGCAGACGATAGTTTCCCGGGTTAAGTGCTCGTTCATTGGACGGACCAGTTATGCCAGGAATCCGCACAACAATCGTCGCTGGGGTTACCGGCTACGTACGTCAGCGTATACATACACACCCAATGCAGTGCGCCGCCACGCCAGCGGCGGACCCGACTTTACTGATAAACAAGGATACAGTATAAATAACTACCATCAAACACACAGACATATAATGTATATATGCGCACTTAATATAGCACATATATACAATTACGGCGCCGGTGTATATATAATCGGCAAACTGTGTGCTGTGGAACATACACAGTATGGAGATTAGGAGCGATAATAGGTATATTTCATGATATTAGGGACACAAGACGAGCAGGCGTTGATGTTTATCGCTAACCCCCACCATACATCACATCCATATTATGATAGATTCTACCGCTGACGGACGGGTCCCGACTGCTGAAGCTACTACCATTACTACTGGGACCGGGGGAGCGCTTGTTAGGTTTTTGCTGACATAGCGAATTTTCTGTTGACTCTCGTACGCTGGTGCCTCGGTATGTCACGCCATGGCTTCCCAGGTCATAAAACTACCGCGGCACTGGCTGCTCCTCGTTTCCTATGGTGATTACTTCACGACACGGGCTTGGCCGATGCTATATGTATCATGGGAGAGGCCCAGTAGGACCCATCGGTAATTAGTTAGCAGCTATGAATTGGCCAAACCCTGGCCTCTTGTCGCTCGGCAGGGTGAGGCTAAAGGTTCGTCAGGGCTGCTAATCGCCGTATGGTCATCAAATGACATTAGCGTTGAGGGGTAAACTACGAGGAAGTAAAATCAGTTATACGCAAATGTATAGCATACTGAGATTAGTGATGTATGTATACCATAACGAGAAATGACGGTACAGATGGTCATGGGTATCATAGTCTCGAGTGTAGATATCATCATGCAGGGTCCCAGGTCTTTCTTCGCAAAGAGTAGGGATGTACCCCGGGGACATGGCTCCGCTCTTCTCTTCCTTCTCCTATTGACGCGATATGACCATAATTGGTTGGTTAAAGCGTCGTGAATATACAACCAACCATCACGCAGGGGTCAAATGTCACCATCGATGGTGACAAAATGGCCAAGGGCATTCATACTGTCACGCACGTTATCATGAGCACGAGTGCTAACATGACCACGGGCGTTACCATGACAGCATACTGCACAACGACTCTAGGTATTACGCCATCCCACTGGTGTTACCATAGATACGGTCGTCTATTTTACCTGTGTTACCATGACCACAGTCGGTGCCATGACCCTGAGTCCTACCCCATTCTACTTATGTTACCATGACCACAGACGGTGCAATGACCCTGATTCTTACCCCATTCTACTTATGTTACCATGACCACAGACGGCGCAATGACCCCGAGTCTTACCCCATTCTACTTATGTTGCCATGACCACAGATGGCGCAATGACCCTGAGTCTCACCTCATTCTACTTATGTTACCATGACCACAGACGGTGCAATGACCCTGAGTCTTCCCCATTCTACTTATGTTACCATGACCACAGACGGCGCAATGACCCTGCGTCCTACCCCATTCTACTTATGTTACCATGACCACAGACGGCGCAATGACCCTGAGTCTTACCCCATTCTACTTATGTTGCCATGACCACAGATGGCGCAATGACCCTTAGTCTCACCTCATTCTACTTATGTTACCATGACCACAGGCGGCGCAATGGCCCTGAGCCTTACCCTTTTCTACTTGTGTTACCATGACCACAGACGGCGCAATGACCCTGAGTCTTACCCTATTCTATTTATGTTACCATGACCACAGACGGCGCAATGACCCTGAGGTTTACCCTATTCAATTTATGTTACCATGACCACAGACGGTGCAATGACCCTGAGTCTTACCCCATTCTACTTGTGTTACCATGACCACAGACGGCGCAATGACCCTGCGTCCTACCCCATTCTATTTATGTTACCATGACCACAGACGGTGCAATGACCCTGAGTCTTACCCTATTCTATTTATATTACCATGGCCACAGACGGCGCAATGACCCTGAGTCTTACCCTATTCAATTTATGTTACCATGACCACAGACGGTGCAATGACCCTGGGTCTTACCCCATTCTACTTATGTTACCATGGCCACAAACGGCGCAATGACCCTGAGTGTTACCTCATACCACTGGTGTTTCCATGGTCACACGGCGTGTGAGCGTCACGGGGACCGTTCGGAACCCATGCAAGTCACACTTCCTAGCTTACACACGTGCGCCACGTTTTACACGTTTTTTGCACGGCCAGCTGCCGCAAACGATTACAAACAGTTAGTATCTGTCGGAAGTTCCATTCTTCAAGCCGACATCAGGGCCGACCCTGGAACCGCTTCTGAAGTTGGCGCCAAAAACTCAAGCGGCTGAGTTTTTACACCGTGGAAGCAACGAAAATAAGTTCTGGTACCGACTTCACAGACCGAAGTTTTGTCATATTATCTAGTAGTCTTTGCTCTGCAATTACGGATGGCATGCACCTCATTTTATTGTCGTGCTGGATATATATTTCTCTGCTTCGTTGCGTTAGAAATAAATGGAGGAGACACATTTGATCTAAGCAAGTAAATGTTGATAATGTTACTGCAACACTTGTGTGGTGTATCTTACAACATGCTATTGGAAGAAACGGGTTTACAACATATTAAGAGCGACAAAATCAACGGTCGTTAGAACGACAATGGACAAGACAGTCCGGAATACAATAAACAACCTATAATAAAGCAAGATGCTGTCTGTTAATGTAAGGGCAGTCCTGGGAAAGTGTCCACACGCCAGCGGTAACACATCCAGAGCGACCAAAGCTTTTTGAATGGACATGTATATCTCTCTGAAAAAACAACCCCTGACAAACAAGCATGTGTCGCAAAAACTGATTTAGCCAAAGCCTTTCATTAAAAAATCGCGCAGAATCCGATCCGATCTGTTGCATAGGCCAAAATACCGCAACTGTGGTACAAACGGTCTGGTTAATTGCCAAATATTGAAAGAATGTGGTACATGTACAAACAAGGCATTTGAATCGAGCAAATACCACAAGATATTGTTAAGCCACAGTCAAGTTAGTCCGCTAATATTGCAAAATCTTGTCGTCCAGCCAAGCCAAGATGAAATAATAGCCAAATAACCCTTATAATGCGGTCCGATCGAAGCAATGCGAATGAAACGCAGTGTTCAAACCAAAAAGCTGCTAATGGTCAAAAATCCAAAAAATTGGCACAGTTAAGCCTAACCAATATAATAGTCAAGTTGCACTACTAATAGAGAAAAAAGTGGTCTGCCGAGTGCTGGTTAATATAATAGCCAAGTGGCAATGTTAATAGAGCAAACAATGGTCTGCCCAAGGCTAGCTAATATATGATATAGCCAATTAGAGCTATTAGTATGGCAAAAATGTCCGGCGAGGACCTGGTTATTGTGAATAGACATATATGTCTGCCGCCAGGCAATCCCTACACAAATCAAAGAATTTTGTGATTTTACCACAAATAGTATATGGGAGGACATAGAAGACAGAGGGATGGTGTTACGACCACAGGCGACGAATGGTTGTAGAGCTGTTCTGGGACCCTCCCCCCCTCGGCAACAATCCATAGAGAAGACAAATCAACACAGCTTTAAACCTCAAATGTAGTGACACATGTTATGTTGTAATGTTTTATAGCCTCGTGCTTAAAATCGACCGTGAATTCAATCTCAAAAAGTTACGGAACGACAGGCGGCGCCACGTGTCCGTTAAGCAGGCCCAGCGCTGCATGTGCTGCCATCTGCCGATACAAAGGGGAGTTACAGTCAACGGAACCCGGAAATGACCGCCACCTCGCGGCCAAGACAGGTGTCTACAGCCGCCGGCAATAGCTGTGTGACATCGAACACCAACGTCAGAATGAGTTCGCATTCTTGCCCTCTCAATGGAACTATGTTTTGACGAGGAAGGATATGTGGCCAATTTTCAGAAATGCAATAATACAAAAATACTTGACATTTCCAAATTTCCCCAAAATAAAATCGTCTTCCCAAATTCGATCCCGACATTGTTCCGGACAAGGTTAAGTTCCGCCATCTCCATTGGTTACCTAATTACAGCGTGTCCCCATATATATGCTATAGCAGGTCGTACCCCCCCCCCCCATCACATATCCCGTGTTAAGAAACTACAGTGGCTCAAGGCCAGCGAGAAGCCCACAACGACTGGAACAAATAAAGTCCTTATGGCAGGCATCAAGTTTGACGGCGGCAAAGCCGTGGATTGACCAGAAAGTCAGGCCACCCCGACCCGGCCGGGGAGCCTCTTACCCACTAGACTAAGAGTGCGGCGCTGATGAACATTCACAGATGTGAGATGCGGCTTTGAAAGTCATCACCGACCCCTTGGCCATCGCGAGACGCAGGTGGCCGGTGAGTAGTGCCGATGTACAGGCAAGCTAAGGTGACCCGCCCACACGGAACGCCGATCGGATTTGACTGGTTCACTCTCGGGAAGGCGCTCTAATCACCAAGGGCAAGGCAGTACCGCAGTCAATGGAATCCGCGTCTCTCCCGCCATGCCGGAAGTCGCGGAAATCATCGTATGCAGTGCGGCAGCAAATGGAAACCAGAGCCAGGAGGAATGTTTCGCGAAACTAGCGAGAAGCGGCTTCGCGAAGGCCATCCGAAAGTCATATAGTCGCTCACCACGGCTCGATTTGGGTCTCGCGGCGTGCCGTCGGCAACTAGTAATGATCTATCTGGTGGAAGGTGCCGATCCGACGTTCATAGGGTATTTTGTAATGGGGAAAATGACCCCGGGAAAGTGTATTTGCACAGGTGGCGTGATGAAAACCAGTCCGTCATGAAATCGCCTATGGCATAAATTTGGCTCAGTCACGAGTGGGGTTCAGGTGCTGGTGTCTGTAAACAGCCTTCAAGCTGCAATTCGGAGATTTCAAACACACTTTCTTCACGTTGCACCGTCTGGCGATGATGCATATACACAAGTTCTACCAACCACTTTAAAATAGATTTTTATTTCCCTTTCCTAGATTGCCTGGCGCAATGAAACAACTGAACGATATCAGGGGCGTTTGTGCCGAATGGGTAAAAACTAAGGCGATAAGAACATTCAAGTCGCTATCAGCGGTAGAAAAAAAGCTTCATACGCACCATTGGGCACTACTGGCTTATGTTAAAGCCTGAATAACTTCACAATAACACCCACCACGAGTGTCAGGACTTGACTCATGTCTGCTACTGAACTCAAAACAATGATCGTTTCCGCGTTCCCAACCCTCATTCTTTGCGGTTGAGTCATTCAAGTTTTCTAGGATTATTGCTAATATCTTGCCTTGGAAAGTTGATCATAATCTGCAACAATTTATGCGTTTTGTAACAACGGTTGTTGACCACAAGCAAAAAAACTACGAAGAGGGAATGTAACAGCCCAGGAGTTTCCCTGCGTCCGTTAGCACCAAGACGCTATCATAGACACGTGGTATGGTCTGTATGGGTCTGCACAAAACACGGTTATGTGGTACGGTCTGCACAGGTCTGTCTACAACACGGACACGTGGTATGGTCTGCAAGGGTCTGTCTACAACATGACACGTGATATGGTCTGCACGGGTCTGTCTACAACATGACACGTGGTATGGTTTGCACGGGTCTGTCTAAACCACGGACACACTGCATGGTCTGCAAGAGTCTGTCTACAACATGACACGTGGTATGGTCTACACGGGTCTGCCTACAACATGACACGTGGTATCGTCTGCACGGCTCTGTTCAAAACAGAGACACGTGGTATGGTCTGCACGGGTCTGTCTACAACACGAACACGTGGTATGGTCTGCACGGGTCTGTCTACAACACGGACACGTGGTATGGTCTGCACAGGTCTGTTCAAAACAGAGACACGTGGTATGGTCTGCACGGGTCTGTTTAAAACACGGACACGTGGTATGGTCTGCACGGGTCTGTCTAAAACACGGACACATTGCATGGTCTGCACGAGTCTGTCTACAACATGACACGTGGTATGGTCTGCACGGGTTGGCGTCCGACCCGGTCACGTGGTTCGGTCTATATAGTCCCAAAACAAATGACGATAAAATACCAATGACTGCTGCTGTTGAGCGGCAGGAGGTTATGAGTTATCGCGGCCCTACACCTGTCATACAAGGACCGCTGGCACAACACCACCACCGCCATATCAATGAAAATTCAGCCTCGTGCATAAGAGACCACCCCTACGAACCATCTGGCAACGCATTGCCCCGTAAGCCTTGAGTGACTGTTTGATAACGCCCCTAAACAGTGAAAAGGGCATTCCTTTCGACTACATCACACAAGCTGCTATCATCCACTTCCTTGGATCCAGAGATGTTGTGTGTCAAAAGGGCTCTTATAAGAGGCCAAAATATGATAAAGGCGCCAAAGTGATGTAAGTTATAAGAAGTCAGTTATTTATTGGCCCATTATTTTGGTTAAACAAGTAGCGCGTTTGCTTTCTAGTTCGTTTTTATATGGTAACTCTTGCACGCCGTGAGCTACCGAGTTCAGTGAAGGGATAATTAGAAAAAATGCAATTCGTTGATTCTTCATAAAAAAAATGAGATTGTGAGGTACACTAACATTTTTTTTATGAATAAATTTCACTTCAGTCGCATGAAAATACTTGAGACAATATTTCTACCATAATTGTTCTTGCCATACCTACGTAATATGCAGACAATGCATCACAATCCACGGCTGACTAACATCAGAATTTCTTATATATATATATACATATATATACATTGTATATACATGATATAATACCAGCAAAGGTCAAAGGTAAACCGATCCAGCATTGTTTGTTATGGATAAGGATAACTAGATAGAAAGCACAACAGAAGCCACCTGTAATATGCAAAGGTTAACCTACAACCCTGATAATATATATATATATATATATATGTATACATATGTATATATATCATCTGGAATGACGCAAAACATGACATCAGCAAAGCATAAAGCTATGCTCAGTTGCCTGCAACCAACCATATGTCAGAAACACGGCCACCTGCCATACATAACCAAGGCGAGAGACATGATTCGATGGGTGGGCTAGGAGGGATCCAGATGGGAGAAATGCGATACCGGGCATGTTGTTTGTCCACTGCAGAGCAGTGCTATGGTGTGTTACGTACCAGACAGGCGGGCATGTTTACGTTAAAGACAGGGACTCCGGGTCCAGCCAGCCACGCAGGAAAGCAGTTCCCTTTTCCTTCTGCATCCGTTGTTCTTTACGTGTGCAATTTTTGGGAGGAGTTTCACTCACCAAAACTTGTTTAATATGCAACACACGAGCAACGGCGGCGTTCCGAGAAATTTGCAGTTGCGTGTGTTTAAAGGGGGTTGGGGAGGAATTTGTTTTACCTCAGGGGAGGGGAGTAGTCGGTTTCCAAACCGACGACAGAGGAGGAAAGTCAGCATTCATCCCAAACGTTTAAAACAAAGTGTTGTATCCTTCCGATTTAATACTCTAAGAAGCGTATCTTTAGAATATTGCATCTTAGGTTCGAAGTGAAGAGAGGGGGGGGGGGGGGGCGTGCAAACACGAGAAGCAAATTGCTCTCTTCAAATTAAATGAAAAGATAAAGCTCATCACGATACAAAGACCACTATGGTATACAAGTATACAGAAGCATATAGAAAACATTCCCATGAGGTTTATTGCGCCCGTTAGCTCTGCACGGGTGCACATAAGGCAGCATACAACATAAGTGCATAATCCGTAGACAGCCACTCAATATGATCTTTCGAGCCTCAAAAAATAAAATAAAAATTTACGCCTAGCCGACTGTTAAAAGTTGTCTATCCAAGGTAAGCATTAACCGAATACTATTAATCTTGTTCATTCAAAAACATGCCGCCAATATCAGTGTAACACACCTATATGCGGGCGTTCAATCTATTCCCCCTTTGCTGCAGATGCTTGCGGCGTTCAAATTCAAACAGGAAGTTGGCGTCACTTTAACTGCATGCGGGTGCGTGCTCCCCAGATGTGCGTTCAAAAAACAAAAAAAACCTGCTGCCATAGTTTTGCCCACAGAATCGGTCCCCCACCACGCTCATGCCCACCCTCATCCACACCAGAAGAGCTGGGAGCCCCCGCGGAAGCAACCAATCAAGAGGATCTACATCAATGGCTCCGCAAGAACTCCGCACGCCCTCGCACGCCAAGGATGCATTTTGCCAGTACGCACCCGATGGAGCGGGCTCTCCTTGCTACATCGCACCGTCAAGGCGGCCATGGGATCTGGCCAGTCTCACCCACGGCTACGTGGCTTCAGACACCAGGGGGAGGGAACGGAAGCTTTCTCCCACATTCTTGGGAGTTAACAGAGGCCAGCTTATGGCCTCAGATTATTGGCCATAAGCCAGTGGGCCATTCTCCTACTAGAGGGCGCCGAAGCGATGAAACACGTGGCCAAATATATAGCCTGGGCGGACTGGAATCCCGGTGCAAGGTTTGAATGAACGTGAGATGGATGCACTGCACGGGTGAGTTGAAGCATGGCAATTGTATATATAGTATGACTGGATAGGTGTATGTAATGTTGTATATAACTTCAACGTCAAAGTAATATTTTACAAGAAATATTCTTGATTCAAGAAATATTTTGCGTCCGGATAGTTTGTTTTTTGCTAATGTATACATATCGTTGAATTAATAGATACTGTGTTCGATATTGGCAACCCTACTGCTAAGATATTGGCAAGAAAAACATAAATATTCAGAGTGCATTTTCGTGCCATGGTTGTGTGTACAAAGTTATTTTGTTTTGCACGCAGGAGATCATCATGAGTCTCAGCTGCAACTAATATCTTTATGAGGCACGTTAAAGCTAACCATTCACGGCTTTAATAATATACTACCATTTCATAAGCTTCAACAGATTTTGTTCTAATTTACGAGCCACAGCGTCTGATAACTGGTCTTTAAAAATACAGTCAAAGAGTAAAAGACATAAAAAAGCATTTTAGGAGACTTCGCGGGGAGAATCATTGTTGTAGGGCCAGCTTTAATTAAGTATGCACAATTATTAAAATCAATCTATAACAGGCGTCAGAAGCCGACTTTTCTCCTCACACCGTATGGCACAGAGGCTCCGAATGTCCTAAATAGCAGAATTCTGGTTCACTGCATCCAGTAGCGAGACTAAGCAGTCTGGCACCAGAGCCTATGCCCGGATTTATCTGCATGGATCCAGATGCGCGTCTGCGCCGCGTCCGGATCGTATCCGACTCCATAAAGCGACCGTGAATGTCTGACCACCGCCATTTCCCCAGACAGTTTAATGGCGTGCTTAGCACAACTGCGAAGCGTCTTCTCACATGTTTCGCACTGCACGGCGTGAGCTGGCGTCCGGCAGCGGGCGTGCTACCGGGCCTGGGTCAGGTATACAGCATATGGGGCGCTGACGGAGATTTCCCTTAGCTTCTATGATCAGGCATTACCCGCTTCTTGATATGCATACGCCGGACGTCATCGCCACAAATTCTATACTCAAAATCAGTATAGAAGATTCCCCTTAGGCTCTATAATAAGGCATTATCCGCTTCTTGATATACACTACCCTTTGCGAAGAAATTGGGAAATTGGGATCTTTATCCTGCGACCACACAGACATGGCCACAGCGGGGCGCGAACCCCCGATCCACGTGCCGTGAGGCTATAAGGTAGCCAGAGCACTCAATGCGAGCGTTTTAACCCACTGGGCTATCGGGCCGGCCCCCGGCATCGATACCGATGAGCAAAGGATAAAACGATTAAATTAAATCTCAAAACGAGACAACTTGATCTCACGTCTTGTGCAAAGATGGGCAATCCCATCACAGTATCAAAGTTGAGGTCAGCCATATTAATCTGGGTGGTCATCACGATGAATTGGGCCTAAGGAGATCCTTCACCCGGTTTTCCCCCATGTGCGCACAAAAATGACCTAAAACATCAACCCATCCCATCACGAAGACGGGCTTCTCTACTTGGAAATGTTATGGCCATATCAAAATATCCAACGGCTCTGTTGGCCGTTACCTGGACGGCAGGAGGCTCATATAGTACCTCAAAACGCGGCAGAGGCTAAAGGATCCATATCATTATCGGGTAATAATCTCATCATTTGCGAATTCGTGCCTTAGCCTATACGACTTACGCCATAGGCTGAGTCAATATTACTTTGCGAGCGACCCAGTGTAGTGCTACCTTGGCTCAAATCATATAGAAGGCGAACGAATCATTCAAACACTACACGAGTGCATTATGATGCGGATGGGTCTTTTTCGAAAGCTTCGAGCGTCTCGATCATAACGATTATGACAGTGGTCAATTCTGGCCCTATTTCCTAGTCTATCTTCCATGTTAGGGCCCGCAATAGAATTATTATGGTACATGGCAGGCGTGAGTCATACGTGAACAATGCTGGAACAATGGTTCGCCCTAACATGATAGAGACATATAATTTCAGTACAAAAATACATGCAATACAGCAACAAAAAGACATCAACATGTGGAACATAGGAAATTTTCAGTCACTTTCAGTCAGTTTCATTCGACCAACAATTGTGTAAATATTTCCCAATGACCACAGATCCAGTGGGGTTGAATTGATTTGGAGATATTCAATGAGCAACAATGAAGATAAAGACATATTCCGCGAGAACACCAAATTAGTTATGTATACACGCAAAAAAAAGCCTGGAAAGAAATCATACATTTTCAACTTGATACACATTTGCCCAAAAATGCACTCTGAAATTAAACTGTGTCATTTTCAATAGTAAACACAAGCTAGGGAAAGTATCTCAGGCAACAGATGGTACAATAATTTCCCAGAAGGTACCTATAAATACTTAATATGTCTCAACAGCTCTGCAATTACATGACCAAGCAAAGAAACTGGGACACTTCAGCTGTAGAAAACAAGAAGTTGCAAATCTTCTCCTGAGGGTTAATATTCTCATAAGCATTACTTTTTCTATGTAGTGGGCAAAAATATAGTTTGTGTTTGTATTGCAGAGCAAAGTCCATGTCTGTTGTTGAAGACAATTGACTTTGGTATGTCATTATCATGATTATAATGTTTATAATGATTTACAAAAGTGATTTTGCCCATATAGACAAAAGTTTAAACATTAGTCCAAATGAACAATACAACTAAATTATTTAATTTAACTCTGACCTGTTTATCCATCAAGCCATGACTGAGATAAATAATAGGGTTAATGAGTGTATATATATATATGTACATGATGTATACAGGTCCATTTTTGTATGTTTTTTCAGACATGGTTTACAGTTAGACCATGGGTATAATATAATATAATAACTGAGGCAAGATACTGACCTAGGTATATGCAATCAGGCTTGGAACTGATCCATAAGTCAAAACTCAAAGCTAAAAACCCCAACCTAAGCAGTATAAAGCTGTGAGGGGGGCCAAAGAAATGTACCCAGTATATCTAAGGCCAGATATAATTATTCTGGATATATACATAGATGTACAGCCAAAAATTATATAATAGACTATATGCCCATATTGGTGGTCAGTGCAAGATATCAAACTGACAATCTGTATGAGTGACAAATAATTGTAGCTATTCATAGTCAATACTACCGGTATACAGGATTACACTTTACAATAACATCATATTTAGCCTTGTAACTATGTGCAAAATGGTATACACTATGAGAGCTCATGCACTTTCCCAGAGACACCTATATTTTTTAATGGATGTGATGTATTTAAGTTCTTGCTGCAAAATGCCATATACCAGTATATTAATTCAATAAATAAAACATTTTTAAAGCTACGTTTTTTTGGCCAAACTGGTGTTTTTTATGTGGGAATGTATAGCTAATACGAACACAAAAATTATTTATTTGTTATTACTGTCAGTTATCAAGCAAAATTAAACTGTTATTTAAACAATTATATACCTCATCATATATCAATATTATATATTAGATCTATATAGAAATTGCTGTATAGGATTTCTAAAGCCTACAGCATCAAAAGCATACATCTAATAGGTTTTTATCACTCAATTTGATTTGACTGGGACTGAATGGCACTTTCAGCCTGTAAGGCTATATCGTGCCATTTCACTCAAAACGGTGAATCTAACTGAACAACTAATGCCTAAATAGCTAGCTACCCCTTCGCTAAGCTCCTTGGTGGATGTGCAATGGCATACGCGCCTAAACCTCCTGCTAAAGTGGCAATATAAATATCTTTTGTAAGCAACTGATAAAATCTGCATTTTTTAAAGGAACCCTGACATGAATTCCTGGATACACCCGGTCACCTATTCTTTCTGGCATGTTCTGCCCACCAACCCACCCCCCGCCCTTTGAATGCTTCAGTCAGATGTCATGCCATATGCATATGCTGGGCTCGCGTTAGCATTCGCCAATAGCCATTTGGCGAGAAAATTCGGGATTCGGCGATAAGAACTTCCTGGAAACTCGCCAAAATGGCGAATAGAGGGGGGAGTCTATAAAATTTCAACTACAAACACATTTTTATTCATGTTTTTTTCAACAACATTACATGGTAGATCTACTACATTCATCTCCAATTATGAGATTTATAACCAATATATTTGGCTAATTTTGGCTAATGTTTTTCCATGGAATTAGCCAAATTGGCTAATGAAAAAAATATCCTAGCGCGAGCCTAGATATGGGCAATGCATAAATTTATCCTTAAGCTGAAGTCCAGAGGTCAACACCAGGTAAGATCTAACGCTGTAGATCTAGATCTACTTAGACTCCGGAGATTCCCTCAGACCATCTCATTTGGAAGGGCCTTGTCCTTGAGTTGAAAGGGGTTCTCCGAGATTTAGGACTCAAGACTGAGTCTGAGAGGGTTAATCAGTGCAAATTGGGGGGGAAAGTTTGTCATACATTTGGTAATGAATAATTTAACTCACCCAGATCGTCCATAACTTTTTTCTTAGACATAAATCTTGTTTTAGACAGAGAAAACTCTCAGTATAATTGCATATGTTGTTTTTCAGGCCAGTAAAACATCCCACGAATTTGTCACAGGAAATGCCACTGAACAGTGAAAACTTCCTGATGTGTAGCGGACGAAATGAGCTGGCCCGTGTACCATGACTTTTGTCTCGTGTAAGAAAATTAAAAGAACAAACCTTCAAAGAAAACTGTAAAATGACTATAATGACAGTTTCGGGAAATGTTATATAATTTATATAAAGCTATAAAGTACATTTATTGTCATTTTAGTTACGCCTCCGGGTTTTCCCAGCCTTATGGGCGCAGCCATGTTTGATAGCCCGTGCTTACATTCTCACGCTAGGCGGCGCTTTATTATTTCCACTTTTTATCAATCACACAGGTTCAACGAAGCAATACCCGGCAGACAACGAGGCAACAGTCGTGTGTAACGAATATTTGTGATTGAACTTCAAAGTTCATTCTAATCAATCTTCGGAATCACGCGGATCTGCTAACATGCCATCCCCTGTTCACGATCAAGAGATATATACATAAGCTCATATGCATTGAGGGCGTCTAAAGTAAAAGTAAAATCAAAATATCGTTTGCAAGGTTCATTGATTTTATGTTTACCCTTACAAAAACTTAATGTTGGGTTGTTGTACATCCTAGCTGAAGCATTCCAGCAGGAACTATAGCAATTAGAAAATTAAAGACATATTACACAGAGGATGGACAGAAGCATGGAAAAGGGTGGGGCCACGATTCCTGATTTTTGTTTTAGGCATAACCTTAACACATACGCATTAAAGTACGTGCAGGCATTATAAGGTGCAACAGTTTTAACAATAATGGTCACTGAAATTAAAGCCTGCTTAATTCATGCATGTATTTGAATACTTCAAAGAATGCAGTATGTGCCACACTTGTCTGTGTGTAAAGTTTATCAACTTTAGCGCGCAAAGGTTTTTGGGATTCACATCTATACTAATAAAATGAAGCTGTCTGTCCCACTATGCAGCCCATTGGCCCCAGCAGCCGCCTTGAGAACCTACGCCATGAGAACCTAATAATATCGGCAGCCGTCGCTCTTAGATGTGTCAAAGCTATCGCATGTGTCAACACAACCATCCCGCGGCCTGCGGCGGGCTACCTGGCTTGGTGCCAACAGTAATAATATTTCTCCCAACGCCGAACCGTCATCAAAACAAACAAATCCCGTACTGTCTCGCTTCCACAACTTCCCATTAGTAGCAAGAGAACGAACTCCGCCCGGGAAACTCTGCCCGGGAAACCTATAATACGCTGCTCTTAACATCAGTCACGGCAGTATCCAATTCCACCCATACCAACCAGGGTTAATGGACTCCTCTCTGCTCACCCCCCACACCCATCCACCCGATTCCTGCAGCCCCACGCCCCGTCGACATTCATCAGACTCCGGCTTTACTGCACCCCCCCCCCCCCACCCCACCACCGGCACCCATTAGACTTAAAGTTGCATGTCGAGTTCTTTCCCGCCAAAACTAAGCCCAGGCGAAATTTATATCAAAATTTGCAGAAAACTCGATTGTTTCATTCTATACATTCAGAAACCTGATAAACATCGCCGTTTCGGCTGTGGTGTGGCAAACGTGTCTATCCCGGGACACCACAGAACTCGGTCGCGGCACTGCTACTTATACCAAAGCATCGCGAAGCGCACAAACTGATGACGTTTACCACTAAAATGAAAACTTGTGGTAAATTAATATCACGGACAAGGCTATTTGGCAGTCTCGTATGGGTGGAGTATAGATAAAAGAAGTCTTGAATGATTCAAGGACTGATTCTTATATGTATTTTGACCTCATTAGTTTTGGCGGGAGAGAGCTCCACATGCAACTTTAAGCTTTATGCACTTCTGTTTTTGTTCGTACCCTCTACTGACTTTACGACAACAGCTATCGTTCACCAACTTTTATGGAAATGTGGCATGTCCGAGCCTCTACAATTTTCAAGTATTATTGTATCCAGTACAGAATGCGCAAATTGCAGCTAAAGCACGCTGACAAAAATGTGGACATGGCGTATATGTATCTCAGTTGGAATAACAACAACATGTCTAGATGCAATCTGTACCAATATAGTTCCGGAAGCGTGACGTTAAAGACCGGTGTACATAAACAATTCTAATTATCGTATATGTTGAAATTATAACATTCATTTGTGATCAACAAACATGCGCAAAATAACTGAGCGGACGCGTGTCGTTACAGACCGACGTACAGAAACAATTCTAATTATCATATATGTTGAAACTATAACATTCATTTGTAATCAACAAACATGCGCAAAATAACTGAGCGGACGCGTGTCGTGAAAGACCGACGTACAGAAACAATTCTAATTATCATATATGTTGAAATTATCCTTAACATTTATGTCCCGTTATTCAGTAGCTCCCGGTCAATATTATTATCGATATTATTTCTGCCCAATGTCTACCTTCTGCCTGCTACTATTTGACGTATAAACCTAAATACTGTCATACTGTTATTTCTTTCGCGTATTACTACGAACGCCGCTCGCGGGGGCGGCTAGTAGTAATATAACTATTGGGATTATGAAGTAAAGAGTCTCAGATGAGCTGGTTGATTTATCGCGTGGTAACAGCCATGGCCCCGGACTACGGCGTGGCTTATCACCTCTACATGAACACGCTCGGCTCACTTATATAAGCTAATAAGGGAAACAACAAGACGGCTAGGGGGCGGACGGTCGCGAGTGGTGTCAGGGGCCGCAGTGTGTGTATGGGGGCGGGCGGGTTCAAGCTGAGGTGGTGCGATTATTGAGTTGCATGCTTCCTATAAAACGTATGTGCATGGTAGGGATGTAGAAACGAAAAATGTAGACCGAAACGGAAGAAACGGGCAGTTTGGATTTAGCTGTCGATCGAGTCGGATCGTTGTATTTTAAATCCTGCGCTGCAGGTGAACCTGGGAGCGAAGCGAAAGAAAGAATCTTACATGTGGACACGACAACGAAAAGTCGCATCGGCGGTCTCTCCAGTAATATAGGTGAGAACTGAATCAGTTAATTGTTTCGATTTCAAATGTCTGATTCAAGTTTGTTTAATAAAAGGTATAAATAAAACAAATCAAATACCTTTGTTCTTTATTTTGATGTAGCTGTATTTCTATAAGATAAGATAAGAGTATACAACATTTCAAGTGTTTTTGTTTTCTCTTGCATTCTATGTTTTTGAATGCCTTCCATTGTCTGGCGGGCGGAACCAGCTTAATATTTTTTTGTCGAATCATCCTTTGGTAATTTCCTCAATCCGCACGCTCACCTTAATTTGGCAGGTTTTGAGCGCAGAGTTCGAAACGGGCCGATGTTGCACTTAGAAGAAGAAAAAGTCACATAATACTGTTTAACACTATTTATCGCATTATGACATTTTCATTTAATTTCATTTAAATAATTTACTAATTAACTATACCGTGCGAATACTTCTCCTGTTAAGATGAATTCCATGGATATTTTAAATACAAGATTTTGGTCTGTATCGTACGTTTGCCAACTTCATTACTTTCTTGCACGCAGGTTTGACAAACAATAACAAGTCAATATATATATATCGGAGGTCACAGATTTACATTTATAAAGATAGGTATTGGTGACTATATAACAGGGACGGATCCAGGAATTTGAATAGGGAGGGGTCCACTGAAAACCGGGGGAAATGGGGCCATCCTTCCTAAATGAAAAGAGGGGTGGGGCACGCCTCAAATTTTGCCTTGAAAAACGGTATTCCTCCTCCAAACCACCCACCCCCTACCGGTCGTAATCGTGGACCCCATATCCACCCTCCCCGGTCGCCCCCCCCCCTGAGATTGCTAGTTTTCAGACAACCCTCTCCTTTCAAATTCCTAGATCCGGCCTTGACGTACGGCTTCAAACAGAAACCTAATTTAATTACGTCACAAAACGTCGACTTTTTAAATCTCTCTTAACGGATCATGGTAAATATCCAAATGCTGTTGTTAGCATCCGTCCGTCTATACGAGAGACGATGGATTTTGCAGCTTTGTTAGATGTTCAAGTGATACGATTTGCGTCGCGGCATCTGCGCTTATGACTGAACAAGCCTATCTCTGACCGACAGAGCTTCCCGCAGTCGTCGCCAGGCATGGGGCGATTACATTGTGAATGTAATCGATTACGATTACGATTACGATTACAGGAAAATATGAAAGTAATCGATTACGATTACGATACGTTGAAAGTAATCATGATAACAATCATGATTACTTTCTATGATGTTTTTGATAAATGAACCCTGGACTAGACATTTAAGTAGCTATTTCAACACCGTAAGCATTGGAGGAGCGCAGCCACACATATGAAGACTGGGAAGCTAATTGGTTTGAAGAGCGGCGGATTTCTGATCATAGAGCTGTGCGTTCAATTCCCGACAATCAATTTTTTTGAGAGCATTTACTCGTCGCATCGATGACCGGTCGATAGGTCGTGGTTTATACTAACTGGGTGCCTAGATTGGCGTTTCAAGTCCAGTTTGTCAAACCAGAGCCCGTCGTGGTGGGCCATTCCCTCACGCACGACACGTGACCATTCACTCTTTTTGAATGTTAGGTCCTCCCAAGAATTTGAATCGATGCCGAAAGCCTTCATGTCACGCTTGCAAACATTCTTAAACCTGAGCTTTGGCCGTCCAGTTGGCCTTTTACCATCGGCAAGCTCACCGTAGAGTACAATCCTTTGGAATCCTTTCATCTTGCATTCGATGAACGTTACTAAGCCAACGAAGACGTCGTTGTTTCACAAGAGCAAGAATGCTCGGTAGGTTGGCCCTGGCTAACACGTCGGTGTGAGGAAATCCAGGAGGCTTCAGATAGAGGTAATATGCGGGCAATGTACACAGGAATTAAGAAAGCCCTGGGCCCCCCGGTCACTAAAACAGCCCCCTTAAAGTCACTTGATGGCGAGGTGATTATAGATCGTAGCAAACAGATGTCTCGCGGCTGGGTGGAACACTATGTCTCATTGTACGCGCACTAGTCTCACGTATCGCCAACGGCGCTTGATGCACTACCCGGTCTGCCGGTCATGGACGATCTAGACAGTGTTCCAACAGCTTTCGAGCTGGGTCAGGCAATCGACTCCTTGGGCAGCGGGAAATCGCCTGGCAATGACAGGATTCCTGCTGAAGTCATTGTGGGAAACTATATTGCTCCCTCATCTACACCAACTTTTCGTCCTTTGCTGGAACAATGGCACTGTTCCACAGGACATGCGTGATGCAAATATAATACATAAATTATCATTTGAAAGTCGTTTGGTAAAACTTTTGTACTTTCATAAGCGAACGATTATCGTGTCACATTGACGCCTCTTTGGCCTAACTGCAACTGAGTTTGACAAAACAATATGTCATAATAACGGCCTAAAAACGCTGGGTTCTTTTTCTTTATTTCCAAAGGATATTCCGACTAAGGGCGAACGATAACAAAATCGGGTTTTTAAAACCAGACTAATATCAACAGTAAAACCTAAGTGATATGGGTGAGATGAATACCATCAGATATGGCCTAATTGCTTTCCCTAAGTACATCATTTTGGGTTCAACTCGCACTCACACTCTCTATCAGGTTTCATTGACGCTTTTTACTTTGCCCGTTTTATTCCTTTTAGACCAATTCAGTTGTTTTATCGTTAGCTTCTGCTGCAGACACTGCCATTTTGTAAATGAAATAAGTTTCGCTCTTGCAATGCTAAATTTTTACACTTAATGAATGTATTATTAGGTTTGTAAAATAAGAAAGGTATCGGAAACTAGGTAAGAACTTTACATTTTGGCGAAGGGAAAGCGGCGGGGGGATCCGGTACAGACCAGGAACAGCGGGCGGATCTAGAAACTTGAAAAATGGGCTGTGGGGAGGTGTGGGGGGGGGGGGGGGGTGACCGCACGTGTCCAACCAAGTTTCTTACAAATGGTAAGAGGCAGGGGCGTGTGCATAGATTCTTGAAGGCGCGCGGGGGGGGGGTGGGGGCATAATAATAGAAAATAATGCGTGTAAAAGCCTGAGACGAGCGTGGTGCATAGAATTTGAAAGAGGGGGGGGGGATAAGGTATATCTTAGGGTCTGAAATAGATGTGCACGTGCTCTCTGTGCCCCCCACCCCTGGCAAGTGGCACATAACTTGAAAAGGGGGAGGGCACGGATATATCCTTAGGGGTCTGAAAGGGGGGTGGGGGGCACGTGCCCCATGGGAGGGGACCTCAGATGGCCTTGCTTTTGCATGGAAAAACGACATAGTTCCCATTAGGGGACATTGAGAAAATTTTAACTTTATAACAGTCCTGGAGGGGGAGGGGGGCGGGGGTTAAATCCCCTCTTTCTTGGATCTTCCACTTAGAGATTTCGTTGGAAGACCAGACTTTTACAGTGCATTGTCTTGTTCCTACAGGTGGTTGGGTGGGGTGGTCGCCGCCTCACCCCCGCCCACTAGATCTGCCCCTGCTCGGTGCTAGAAGTTTATTAGGAGGTTTGATAAGGGTCCCTCATACCCCTGCTAGGAATAAGGTGGCTAACGTAATGCTAGTTACGCTTTAATGCTAGTTAAGCTATCAATAGGTCACAACTTTTGTTAAGGGGAAATATTGGAAAATCTTTAAAATGTCTGCGTAACAGTGTTGACCACATATGCTTTACCCTGTTCATAAATGACCTTTGGTGTCGTAAAAAAAACGTTACTCTCTCAGCGAGGGCCCACGTGTCTGTGGCACGAAGTATTGTTCGGTGTCGCCATCTGTTGGGCAAATTTGTTACCAACAGGGATGGAGCACTTCCTTCTCAGCCCGCATAATGTTCTAGGTAACAGCTCGGGTTGACAGAAAATCATGGGACAGGCATACAACGTGACATATTTCTGGAAATGCGGAAATAGCTGACATTAGACCACCCTTCATACATGCTCTAATATCTATGTAACTAGTAAATTCAAATAGAAATCGTAGTGAAATAACGATATTTCAGTCCATGGAGACACCAAGGAATGACAAGACAGGGCTTCTAGGACAGGTCATTAGTGGCGCTATATGACTCTTTCATTCCGAATTCCGAAAGGGAGATATTGTATCCCGCTAAAAATTGGGTTTAATTGAAGGGTGGGTGAGGCTCACTACCGACGAAATTTATGAAGCCCTCTGGCGAATAGAAAGATGAGAGTCTGCCAACGAAACCGAAACTATCGTGACCTAGTGATGGTTTTGGGAACTGCAACGCGGGGCAATTTTTCTCTCGCGACACCGGAAGTTTCATAATAAGGAGGGAAGACTTTAGGTTACACACCAATAGGTCGTGCGTAGAAAAGTATATACCGTCAAGTAGTGCCTAAAATATGATCGTATATCAGGGTTATATGGTTACTGGTTACTTCTTTCTTTGTATATATTGTTTCTTTTACTAATGTTTTGCCAGATTACTGCCTGTTGCATTAATCTGTGGCGTATTTAATCATGCTTGCGGACGTTACGGGTGCGTGGTTCGGTCGACCTCATCACATGCTGATTCGCTGGGTGTTTAATTTTCGGCGGGTCGCGCTAGGGGGGGTGTCATACTATGGGCTGTAGCTAAAAATATCTCACGTGAACCTATGTTCTGTTTGTTGTTAAAATAAAGTTGGATACTTTCTCTAGAATTTGCTATGGCCCATATAGTCAAACATGGTTACCGATTTTTTTCTAGCATGGGGTTGAAAATTTGGGTTTTTGCATTACTTAACCTGGGGATGGTTTCTATTGGTGTGTAACCTTTAGAGGGTTGTCTGGCTGACCAAAACTTTGAACACGTCGTTCGCGTGATCCTGATTTTATGGTAAAGACAGAATGCTCATCTGGATAATTGAATACCAAAGGGTGTTGGATTTCTTTCTTTTGCTGATTTACTGTGCCTGTGCATTCTGGTGACCGGTCAGTGTCAACGAAAATCGTCTTGATAAAGTTTTATTTCCTTTTGCGGTTTTGACTAGGCCCTAGCCTAGGCCAGGGTAGGCCTATGTTTTGGGTGTGACCGCACAGACAGCGGGCACAGGCATAGGGAGGGAGATGTAGTCCGCTCCGATATGGGTCCAGTCGCGGAACTATGTTACCTGGTTACATCCCCTTGTGATCTCTTTTCATCAGCAGGATGTTAACCAAAATCTGGTCAGGAATTTACATGGTTATAAGCACAACTACCTTTTCTTGCAATGAATTACATATTTAGTATTAGTCGCAACGGAAACTCTCCGGACATCGAAATTTGCGATTTTTTTTTTTTACTCTATGAGGTGAGGATGAAATCTATGCATATTCCTAAACCTATGAACCGGGGCCTGTCTGAATAATTGTTTATCCGATCTGCAGTTTGATTCCTATCCTCACAATACATGACCTGCCATGCTATTTAATAGAGCAGACGATGTTGTTTTTATCGTTCTCTTGTCAGTCGCGCAAATGTAAAGGTCACCCAACAGGGGGTACCAAGGTTGAATGCAATGGTCAGGGGGTAGTGGTTGATCTGTTCTACCCACTTTTGCAGGAGGCATTTGCTTTCGCGCAATAAATCCAAGTTTAGCCTCAATTGATACTAAACTGATTTCAAGTTCACTCTGGGTCACTTTAGGTATGCATCGATGATTAAAAACAGAGTTAATGATAAAACACTACAAAGGAATTCAAACCTATGACCCCTTACAAAGATGGTATCGCCACGTGATGTCAGCCACATTTACTTAAAGGCTTATTTACAAGTGTCTCAGGAAACTTGAGTTGACATACACTTTTTAGGCCCCAACTTAAAGTTCACACAGAAAGTATTTTTTTCTTAGAATCAGTGAACATTTTCTCGTAAACGGGAAATTTCATTGTCCAGAGAGTGTCCGTTGCGACTGTAGAGGTAACAAAAATTACCCGGATTACAAGAAAACACATTACCGACCAAAGAAATAACTGTCTGACAAAAGTTATAAAAGCTTCAGGAATTTAGCAGCAGACTGCCCTCTGCCCAGTTTGGTTTTTCCTTCACATGTGCACCATTAAACTTTTAGAAAAGGCCAATTAAGTTTTGCAGTTCAGGGCAAAATGTTCATTCATTAGTAATGTCGCATCTTTTTTACTTCATGTCTTGATTAAATTATCTTTAATTAATTAATTTATCTAATTTTTCCTTGCATATGTACTGATGTACCAGTTTAGTCTACCATTCTTGCCACCAAAACACCTTCGACCTATATCGTTAAATGAAAACCAATGTCAGATGATGGAAATGATTTGATGCATATGAATGTAAAAGAAAGTCACTGTAAAACTATGTAGTAGCTGATTATGGCGCACTTGATGTTTTAAATAACTTTTATTATTTATGTAGCGTAAACTGCTTTTTTGAAGCTGCGGTTACTATTAGGAAGTTGTATGATGCACTTTCTGTGTGGCAGCAAAGTCGCGGTGCAGCTTTAAATACAGCATTTTGCCGATTTCAAGTGATTATATTAAAGCCAGAAGTGATGCCTACAGTGACAAAACTGGAGCATGTATAACTGTCATTGTAACTTCAATTATGTTTTTTTTATGGAGACAATCCTTACAAGATATATCAATTTGTTTGGATGTTATTTTTCCATGAAAGACTAAGAACAAGGTCTCCTGCTCATCTTGTACTGCCAGAATTCATCCGCAAATCATGGCAATGATCTCTCATTTCACACATTTCTCTGAAGGCTACCTCCATGGGAAGAGTTTGTTTTTGCAAGATAACTTCCAGTTATAATGCAAGTAGCCTGAAAATCAGACATTAATGTTGTGACAGTCTGAAGGATCGACACTAACATCTGAAACCATGGCATAGGCCTTGGGCACTGTTCACAAAATCTATTTGACCACCTTTACAGAAGCCCTCACTTGGCAGCTGCCAGAAAATGGATTTAATGCCTTGGGGAGACAAGATTCAAGGTCTTACACGCAAGATTACTCTGTAAACTTGATTTTTAAACACCATGCATTTCTTTTCGCTGTGTCAGCCGCCATTATTTCTTCGCGCAGTGACCAGTGGGGACACCTATCAGGTCGTTGGGCACTAAAAGTTACATGCAGATTTTAGTTCCCAACGACTCGATAGGTGTCACCACATTAACATTAACATCTGATTTTCAGGCTATAATGCAAGGTGGCGCCACATGTAGGATCACAATATATGTTATTTCCTCCTGCAAATGGTGCGCTGCTCAACATTGATAGGGTCGGATTGTTGTAATTTTTTCCTTCTTACCAGTCAGCTGAAACAATGCATTAACACTCACCAATTTCATTTTAAGATGTAAACTATCAACTTTAGGTCCAGATCACAATTAGATTAGGTTTTACAAATCAGCTTTAGGTCCCTTTCAAATCTCCTGGTGTAAATCTCAATACCCCTTCACCATCATGTTTATTTGTTAAAGAAAGTTTTTTAGGTAAACAACATTTATTTAATGAAGTTTCAAATACAGGCATACATATATAATTGGTCACACGATAAAATGTATGTTGTTTGAATGTTTATCAAGGGAAGAAAATTTTAACTGAATGTGTTTTTTCTTTACATAGACCTGCCATGGCCTGAAAGAAGGACAACTCTTACTCAGCCATGAAACTCTTCTTCCAGTTGACAAAATTCTCCTCTTGCGAAAAAATTAGAGTGAAGCAACAAATTGAACATTTGGGTGGGGAAGTTGTTGAGGGAGACGTAAGTAGGAAGTTTTAATATATCATTCAATTATGTTTAATTGAAAGAATAACAGGTAGATCCTTTTAGCCGATAAAGATCTTTTTACTTTGTGATCCTTAAAATTCTTATGTCATATCATGTCCAAGGACATAAACACTATATGTATCAGATTGTATTGTCAATAGTTTATGTATCTTTGCAGAAATTTGACAGTAAAGTGTCGCATGTGATCTGTCAGCAGCCATGCCGTAGTGAGAAGTTCTTCGGGGCATTAGTGCTTGGTAAGTTTTCATGGGCATTGAGGTCCCACCTTCTGATGTTTCCTGAAGGTCAGTCTTGCAGCTGGTGTGTAGAATGCAAATCCCACCGATACAGATGTCACGTCTGTGCCAGATAGGGACCACATTTCATACCTCGAAGCAGGGTTTTATCCATCCGCCCGAGACCGGCCTGTGCGCCGGACTGGCGGGCACCTTCAACTTTGGCGGCCAGTTTTCCAGGCAGGCGGGAACTCAGGCGCTGTTTACCCACCGCAGAAATAGCCTTTTGGTCATGAGGTCTAGAATCATAGATTCTCACAATTTTATACAAGAAGTACTGCTGTTTATTGAATGGTAAATTTCGAGCTCAAAATGCGACAAACTGATCGGCTGGCGCTATGTTTTTTATGCACTAAATCAGCCGATATTTTGGATGGCAAAACAAATGTTCTGGCTAATACCCTGGCCGCAAAGACTGTACAAAGCAGAATTAAAGGTACCCAATCGACATCTAGCTCCTCTCTTCCCATTATGCAATATGACCTAGATAAAAATGTCCTACCGAGGGCAATCACTTTATTTTGCTCTGCAGTGGCAGGGCGTTTTAAAATGTTACCAAACGTCCCTCACATGTTAATTTCATTTACATGTGCCTTTATATGTACAGAAGATGAAAGAAAAGCACAGTAGGAGCAAAACTAAATTTAGCTTGCTGCACATTTGTAAAAAGCAAAATGGACACATTTACTAGCAGAAAAACGTACAAATGAATTTTCAACGCATTTCATGTACTGGTATACATATTTCCCTACATTTTTCATATGTATAGGACCCCGTTATATATCCACATATGCATCAATTTCGAGAGCAATAGATACCTTGTTATCCTCATATAGTAAGTTATGTTTGCCGACCAATTTGTATTTATCATCTTATCTTCCTGTAGGCAAATGGATTCTGACTCCGCAGTATGTGGAGGACAGCTTCAGGGAGAAGAAGTGGCTCCGCGAGCCACCGTACGAGTGGTCCAGGGAGAAGGAGGCTCTGCTCAAGAGTCCCGTGGACGCCGGGCTGTTGGATGCGCCGAGGAAATGGCGCAGGAGGGTTGCCAGAGGACTCCTGACCCCTTTCCAGAGTTGGAAAGCTATGGTTTCCCTTGAAAAGACCAGGGCACAAGGTCTTGAGCGGTCAGTATATGACAAAGCGTATGAGGCTTGGTTATATTTTTCTTTTTTTCATGGTTGATTGCATGAGTTTGATTGGGGGACTCTCTCAGCCAACAGTCTTTGGAAGTAAAGTCCAGTAATAGATCCAGGCCTAGGAATAGATATTTCCTACTTTTTTACTACTTTAGGTTCTCTCGACTTTTCTACTTTCTTAGGTTTTCCCTACTTTTCTGCTTTCTTAGGCTCTCCCTACTTTTCTATTGTCTCTTTTTTCCTTACTTTTCACTAGTTTTAAGTTTTAAATATATAACCAGATGACATGCAAACCACTCATTGTTTGAAGGAAATCGGTTATATCCGGATCACACAAATTTCTCATTGATGCACGAAGGCACTGGGTACTGAAATACATGTTATCTGGCCTGGTCTCATAGTAACAAGTGATTCATTCTGTGATGAGGGAAACAGTAGATAAAGGGTAGCCGCGGTAGCTATAGCGACAATGTCACCCTCTATCAGCTTAATGCAGCGAATTGCGACAAGAACTACACGTCCTGTGAGGGATCGTTAGTTTGATGATCACCTTGACCTTTAACCTTGCTTTTCAATCGATTTTAATCTTGACATCTCATATATTTGTCGAGTTCACTTACAAAGTTTTACCCTGCGGAATAATCTCCGCGGATAAAACTATCGGAAAATACGGCGTTGACCACCCATGATGTAACCGAATGAAAGATTTGGATCACATGTGTTTGCAGGCTGTTGTCTCTAGGTGGCGCTGATATACTTGTCGCCCGGCTGCCCGGCACGCGCCGTGCGGCCACCAAGCTGGCTGACAACCTGACGCACGTGTTCGTCGATAGCCTCAAGACGGGACTGGACTTCCTGAAGGATGAAGGCGTGCTCTGCCTCAAGTCTATCTACATAGGAGACTATCTAACTAAGGTAAGGCGGGCGACGGGGGGGCGGGTGGGCGACGGGGGGGCGGGTGGGCTTCCCTGTGTTGTGCTTACCACAGAGCCATAGGTCGTGGGTTCGAATCTGGGCCAGGCACCTAACTTGGGGGCATATTTGATCCGTTCATCCTTCGGCGTCCCAGGGCGTTCCTTGGTCCAGCACAAAAAACAGCCTAAAGAACACTTGATTCTCATCAAGGTTCACCCCCGTAAAAAAAATAGTAGACGCAATAAGTAGTAATTAAGGAGCGTCTTCAGAAAAGGAAACTAAAACTTTCTCCCTGTGTAGTATAAAGAATTACTGGCTACCCTGTCCTTTCCGAGCATTAAATAAACTTTAATAGAGAGGTGTAGTAGCAAGTACCCTAACCGAAATCAGGTACACTACAGTGCTGAAAGTCACACCCGCGACTTGGTGAACGCACAACACGTTATCTGCTGATATTCCTAGTACTGATGTAAGGTGTACTGTCAGACTCGTACATTGCTTCACAGCACTTGTCTCACCGTCCTAGTCTTTGCCACTTGACAGCCTAACGGCACTTGGGTCGATGGTTCGAGCCCCGCTGTGGCCATGTCTGTGTGGTCGCAGGATAAGGATCCCATGTCCTTCTTCGCAAAGAGTAGGGGGTTACCTACGGAGTCCTGGTTCCACTCATGGTCATGGCTCCTTCCTTCTCCCGTTGACGCGATATGACCAAAAGTGGTTAAAGCGTCCTGAATATACAACAAAACCAGTCACCGCCCTTGTTTCGTTAGTCTTGCTTTTTGAAAATGGAATTGGACATATTTTAAAACGAGAGAAGACCTATTCCTATTACCCACCACCCAAATACCCTTCGACCAGATCACATTTCTATGGCTACTGTATGTCTGGGTTTCTCATATCTGTTTTTTTTTATTTGTCCTTCCCCTGTAGCGTAATACACCGAACCCTCTGGACTACGACATAACGCAGGAGGGCAATGACGCCACACAGACTGCACGGGGACGTCGTTCAGACATCCTCCAGGGAAGCCAATCCGTATCCAGAACAAACCAATCCTCCTCCTTCAAGACGTCCAGCCCGGGAACTCCTCCTCATCCTCCTGCTGCTGGGATCTTGGCGTCCCAGTCCGGAGCGCTGGAGCCATTCCGCAGGAAAGAGCGTTCGAAGGTGAGCGCGCAATCGTCGCCCGTGCCGTTTTCCCAGTCGGGGAACGCCGCGGATATCAAGCCCTTCGCGTCGAAAAATGTCTATTTGAAACCTTCCCCGAGATCTCGCGTGAGCATCAAGCCCTTTCAGCCTGGCGGAGCGAGCTCCCAGGACAGCTCGGATGATTTCAGACCGGGCTCGCAGCTGGCACAGAAACCCTCTCCCAGAGCGCCGAGTATTCAGCGGCGACTCTCCACCAGTAGTAGTGGATCGCAGCGGCATCAGTCTACCGTCGCTAGCGGTCTCTCAGGCAGTAGTAGCGGGTCTCGGCGGCATCAGTCTCCCGCCGCTAGGGGTCTCTCGGGCAGTCCCGGGGAGACCGTTGGCGCGAGGGTCTCCCCCAAGTCCGAGCCCCGGGACTATGACGTCACGCGGCTGAAGCAAAGCCCCTACTTCAAGGCCAGCCTACCACAAAGCTCCTGCGTCAATTCCAAGTTATCACAAAGCCCCTGTTTCAAATCCAGGTTATCAGTGTCCCAAATCCCTTCCAGTGATCGAATGTTGACGCAAAACGCGAAGAAATCTCGCACTGAGCGATGGTTGACTAGACCTAGTTCCGCCTTGGCAGAGTGTATGACCATCAGCAGTTCCGAGGATTTCTCCGACGGGTCCCGAATGCGATGCCGACGACAGACGAAGCGGGTTCGGGAGGTGTCGCACGACAGCGAGGACCAGGCCTCGGTGGCGGGACCAAGCCTCAGTAAGAAATGTATGCTGTCTCAAAGGGCCATAACGACGAGGAGCAACAGGCGGATGACTGTAGAGGACGAGATTGAGTCGTCAACCAAGGGGCGGGCTTCTTCCGCCGCTGATTTAGGGTCAGCGGCAGGTACCGGTGCCGGTACCCGCTCCAAGAAACGGGCGCCAGCTTTAGGGACGATTCACAGAATCCGCGGTGAGGCGTTTGTGAAAGTGGAAATATTCAACGCCGTGAGAGAATCGATGGACGCCTTGAAACCAATCGTTGTGTGTCATCGTATTGGCGCCGAGGCCGCCGCCTGGTCCGGCGACACTACGGACGAGGAGAAAACTGCGGCCGGGAATTCTCTCCCGAAACTCTCTCAACTCACCCGGGAGCTGAAGCCACGAGGTGGCGCCACCGGCAGATCGGAGTGTTCTCAAAGACATACCGCTGACAAGGCTCTCGTCACCGCTCTGGAACGAACGCCCGTTGTAATAAGTAAAACGGAGCAGGTTACTGCCGACGATCGTCGCCATGGGAAACGCACGTGGCCTGCATTGTTTCTAGATGAGCGCGCAGCACGCGTGAAGCGGCGAAAGAAGACATCGGACGTGAAGACCCCGGATACCACACCGGTAATAAAAGTTAACGGCGAGAACACCGCCGCTGTCTCCGTCCCCAAGGAATCGAACCCGATGAGTAGCCAATCAGATAGCCGGGTTTCGGATGTTCCAGTACCAACCTCCAGCGGTGAGTTGTCGGGCTCTACGTCGGGACCAAAAGCCCGGATACTTGGGACGATCCAGGCGGTGTCAACGAGAAGGTCCTCTAAAAGGAAGTCGGACCATCACCCGGCGGTCTCGACGGATACTGGACGCAGAAAGTGTAAGCTATTTTTAAACCACCCACTTTCGCTCGTTCTCGAATGTGTATGTGAATACATGTATTTTCACAAATTGTTTATCGTTGAATCTGGATATTACTTATTGATCGATTACCAGTGTTATAGGATAGATATACTGAATGATACATTCGTTTGTTTCATTTATATATATGTATATTCATATAAATGATTCATATATGTTCATATAAATGATTCATATATATTCATATAAATGATTCATGTGTATTCATATAAATGATTCATGTGTATTCATATAAATGATTCATATAAAGAAGGCTTCTTATTTCTTAAGAATGTACTATTTTGTTATATCCTAGCTTTTGTAATGTGTATTCAGTGTTTGCTTTGTCGATTTATTTGACTTACTTTTACATTTCCTTGCTCAGCTGACGTAAAACCCGTAGTGAAGCGTGAAAAAGGGACATCAGATGGCTATTCTCAGTCATCCTTGTTCAGATACTTCTCGCCAAAGAAATCTACTGACATTCTGGATACTAGTGATAAAGACGCGAAACCGTCTGAAATAGTCAATCATGCGCCTTTAGTTGCCAAAGAAGAAGGTTGCGACATAAAACCCGACGACGCCTCCTCAGTTTGGGATCACCCCATTGTGATCCAGCCTGATTCCTGCATCTCCTCGTCGTGTGAAGTTAAACAGGAGCTGGAAGATTCACGGGCAGCGCCCCCTACCGACTTCCCCAGCGTCGTTGCCCCGGACGACCGGTTCGGTGTGTCTGAACAGATGTATCGCAGCTTGGGATATGTGATTGATGTGATGTACGGCACACCCGACGATACTTCCTCTATTCCACCTGTTAACCAGGACGAGGTTGTTCCAGATGGCCGACAGTGTGAAACTGAGAACGGCGCGACGAAGGTTACCCTCTGTGAAGATGATCACCATGGGGACCTTGCGTCCGGAAATCTTAAAACAAAACTGGAACTAGCGGCAGTTGAGCCAGTGGCGATGTTCTCTGACTTTGAGAATGGCGGGGAGTGGGATCATAGCGACTACACTTTGTCCGAGTCCCAGAGGACCATCGGAGCAGAACGTGAGGTCACCGATTGTTCCAGTCGCCATGGCGACGCCGACGGCGGGACGACGCCGACGCCTGCGGCATCCGGGGACGTGACTGCAGAACTAAGCGTCGGCGGCGAGATTGAGCCGTCACCGCATGGTGGCCCGGGAACATTATCGAATCGATGTAGGGAAGTCCGGGATATAGCACCATTGATGGCATATCTCTCCCGGCCGCAGAAAGCTCAAGCCGTCGGCGGTGTCCCGGCCACTGCACGTGGCTCTATGGCTAAGGCTCTGATGCGGCAGGAAACGGGATTGTCTCCAGAGGCGGTAGAGGGCGCGACGGTGAAGGATGTCGCGGGGCGCCTGAAGAAGTGGCCGTGGGGTCTCGCGAAACTCACGGCGGAAGTCGACAGGCGCGAGAGCTCCAGGTGGCTAGGCGGATTGGCGGTTTCTCCGCCTGTCGCTGCCGGTGGCGGGGATGCAGGGCTGGATGGCGGGTACCTCGCGACTGGTGACACTGACCTCGTGGGTGATGACATTGATGTCGTTACTGGTGACACTAGTGTCGTCGGTGGTGACGCTGGTGCCGTGACTGGTGACACTAGTGTTGTCGGTGCTGACACTGCTGCCGTGACTGGTGACACTAGTGTCGTCGGCGGTGACACTGGTGCCGTGACTGGTAACACTAGTGTCGTCGGTGGTGACGCTGGTGCCGTGACTGGTGACACTAGTGTTGTCGGTGGTCACACTGATGCCGTGACCGGTGACACTAGTGTCGTCGGCGGTGACACTGTTGCCGGCACTGGTGACGCTGGTACCGTGACTGGTGACACTGACATCGTGATTGGTGACACTGATGTCGTGACTGGTGACGCTGGTACCGTGACTGGTGACGCTGGTGGCGTGACTGGTGACACTGGTGCCGTGACTCCTGACACTGATACCGTGACTCCTGACACTGGTGTCGTGACTGCTGACACCGATATCGCCAATGGGGACACTGATGTCGTGACTGGTGACACTGATGTCGTGACTGGTGACACTGATGTCGTGACGGGTGACACTGATGTCGTGACTGGTGACACTGATTTCGTCATGACTGGTGACACTGATGTCGTTGTTGATGACATGGATGTCGTGTCTGGTGACACTGGTACTAATGTCCCCACGACTAGTAGAGCGGCTGATATCCCCGAACATTCCACGTCGCTTTCAGGCCAGTTACAATCTGCGACTAAAAGCAACCGCAAGGTACGTAGTTCAACAACCATGTCTAAAACCGGTGTTACAGAAAAATATGCCAAACTGTTTAAATTGTAACATCGCTTACAAATGACGGTAAATTATGCTACAGTTTCCTATATGAGCCCTGTTCGATGCTTATCACGTACCATATTATCCGGTATAACTCACGTAGTACTCACGCCTATATATTTACCGCAATTACCAGATATGAGGATCAAATGATAAGGAACATAGACCATTTGAGGGTTAACATCTTAAAGATGCAGATCCAATCAACCAAGCCTCTTGTATGGGGATAACGTTACGTATCTATATGTTGTATGGGGCATTTCCATGCACAGGGTTCACTGAGATTTGCTTGGCTTTCAGTACACTGTAGGTCACGCGCCGCGTCGGTCTCCTTGGTTACCACCTGTACGACGAATCCATCTCCCTAAGTCAGCGCAAACAACTGTAAGTCATTTGTTGTGTCTACGACTGTTATGCACACGTTCTCTTTCTCGTTCTCTATTCTCTTTCCTGATCTTATCGGGTTTTTCCTCATCCGTCGTGTAGGCGGTCAATATAGATCAGTAAAATCAACTGGTGACGTCACTCCATTGTTGTCTCACGACATTATTTTTCTGTAATGTAGTATGTAAGTTTCAAATGGACGCGAATTTTACCATTTTCGAATTATACTCGGAAAACGACATTACCGGATAACAATGGGTCCTCGGGCTTCGCCCTGCGACTCATTATTATCCGGCAATGTCGTGTTCCTTGCACATTAACTCACGCATTCTGACCACGAGGCATTATAGTAATATGATCTGTAAGTTTTTGTATTAGCAACCTTTTCTCCATGTCAAATAAGTATATTCTGTCCCGAATTTAAATCCTGAAAGCCTGTGGCTTATCTGGAGAGAAGCACATTTCTTCACCGGAGCAGAAGTTGGTGGCCGGCTTTATATCCTTGCTCGGTATTGTGTGTGATGTCGACCGCGACTCACTAAGACGTCCGCGCGCGATGAAAATAGTCTTCGCGCAGTTTACTTGAAATTGTTGTTTTACAGACTCAACGAGATATAAAACATATGCGTCATAATTTTGAGATACATTTAGTCTTGATTCTAAAATGTAACAATTCTAAGATGGCGCCTATAAGGAGGCTGCTTTAATGAAGCAACCTTTGATCTTTGGCAGACCGCCAAGGAACAAACTTGCTTCCCGCTCCCCACGTTCCTGACGTCCTTCATCGACATGTGTGTGGAGGAGGGACGAGGCATGAAGGCAGTCAACTTGTTGTTGTCCAGTGTCAACAGCGTGCATTACCCACTGGCCAAGACCCTGGCAGATATGATGACCAAGATTCTACAGGTACGGTGGTGGGCATCGGTCTGCCTGCTTGATTAAGACGACGGATGTGCGGATTATTTGGTTATAATTTAGGTATCACTGTTGGTTTTACGATCTTTTACGGCTTTGGCTGATTGGTTGGTTGTATATTCAGGACATCTTAACCACTTTTGTTCATATCGCATCAATGGGAGAATCAAGGGAGAGTGGATCCATGTCCCCGGGGATAGCCCCCTACTCTTTGCGAAGAAGGACATGGGATCTTTTTCCTGCGACCACACAGACTTGGCCACAGCCATCGATCCACGTGCGGTTAGGCTCCCAGATGGCCAGAGACTTTGGCGGAATAATTGCATTTGACACTGCGACAAAACTGGCCACAGTCATCGTTACATCGATGCCCTGTTGTTTAGTGCTGACCATTACTGCTCTAGATTAGCCATAGATACAGTAGACACCGAGTATTGTTCCCCTTCCTCGAAACTAACATATAATATTTCATTCAGGCCTTAGGTCTTATCCGAGGCTTAATTCCAATGTAAATACCACTCTTTTTGACCAAACATCAATTCGAAGGATAGAGACATCCATATTCAACTACGGTATTAAGTGTCCGCAACCCTGGCAGAAATGGTGCCGAAACTCAAACGGCGAAAAGTCGTAATCATGAAGTGATATCGAAATCTTAGTTGTTAGATATATAAGCTAAATCTCTAAACAATTAAATCTCTTAACGTCTTGAATCAGTAGACAGTGATTTATTGTATGTATTGTGATATATGATGATAGTCAAATTATCAAAGCCAAATAATGGATATAGAATTATTTTTTCGTGTTTTTATAACATTGCAGCGTAGTAACAGTGCAGTACAGAGTTACAAAACCTATGCAGCACTGAGACATACCTTGGACATCCATCCTCCAGTCAACCCCCATCTGCAACTCAACTATCTCCAGTCACTGCAGAAAGCAGGGAAGGGGGAGGGCCACCACAGAGTGGAATGGCTTTTCATTGAAAACGTTATCAGGTTGGTACATCATGCCGAACACCTGGTTTTACACCGATATTTTACAATTTAATTACCGGTATTATAAGAAATGTAATACAGACTATTATTTCAAGACAGAATAATACATAATTGGTATCTATTAATATGCTAGGTCATTAAGTAAAACAATTATATAGGTAACGGACTCTTGTGTCTATAATGACATACTGTAGCAAGCACTACAAACATTGTTGTGAATGTTAAATAACACACACATTCAACAGATACGAACGTACTATAACATTGACGCCATTGACCTTGATCGTAAAGATCGTTGATACAAGAAATGATTTAATGATTGTAGCTTGACTATCACTCTTGTAAATTTAACACTGTAGATTGATTATCACTCATGTTGATTTAACAGTGTGGATTGATTATCAGTCCTGTTGATTTAACATTGTAGATTCATTATCCCTCCTGTAGATTTACCACTGTAGATTGATTATCACTCTTGTAGCCAAGCCTTATGCCCCGATGACGTCACCGGAAGTGAGCTGACCCAGCTAAACAATGTGCTACTCCTCGCTTACCTCGTGGCGATATTTGAGAAAGACTTCAAGCACCATCTGTTTGGGTAGGCATGCTAACTTCCTTGAGCATCGGCTAATTTACTTTATTTCTATACATACATCCATTTGTATGGACAATATATATAACACTGTAGTCATCCAAGACTAACAAACGATTCTGAATTATTTATTTGATTTTTTTTATGCAACGGTTCGATTTTGTTGTGGTCGATTATACGTCTTGAATGTTTGTATTTTAGTTATGATTTGAAAGCGGCTGAGTTTAGTGTTAGATGCGAATAGTTGTCCCTTTTATGTGTTTCGATCTGTTGAATTTTGGTGTATTTTGGTGTATTTACTTAACATTCTAACATATTAAACAAAAAATAAAAAAATAAATAGAATCAATCCCCCCTGGCCCCAATTACTACAATTTTGTGTTTACGAGACCATTATGAGACTTGTGGTCTCTCTCCAAAGTCCTCCAACCGCTGTCTTCGAGGCTATTGCTAGTAATCGACCCGTGTATTTCACCCACTACAGACGTGGAAGTAGTACCGGCCCCGCTGTACTCATACGCAGCTGCCTGCTTGCCAAAACATTATGGCCGACCAGCATGTGGCCACAGATGAACCCGTCCTGCGAGGAACTCGTGGTCTTCTTGCTGCAGGCGGTCCAGCTTGAGAACTGCCCTCAAAAGGTGGGTAGAATATTTGTAGGCGAGTGTTAATTTATCCCATTTATAAGGTATTTTTTGCATGACCGCTTATCATAACTTGGAAGCTGCGTACACCACGTCACAGATTTGTGTATAGTTCACCGGTTTTGCACGCTTTTTTTAGAGAGGTTAATGTGCAGTCTGCAGGAAATGAATTTCAGTGATATTAAATTCTTTCAATTGATAATTCTTGCTCTAATCACGACATGATATGTAACATTCTTGAGTTATTTTTTTTCTGTCGTGCCAAGCGTAGACATTTCTTAACTGTAATCAACATATTTTCAGCTCCAGCTGGTGCGCCTGTTACATACATTGGTTGCCATGGTAGCCGAGTGTCTGCGTCTCTCCCATGCTGGCCCCCGAAATGAGGATTGCACGTCGCTGACTGAACTTCCGCTTCCGGCCTCTCTGCTAGCCCGGGAATTGGCCTTTCGGATTCACGGTCAGTACACTTGGCAGTGTCACAGCATGGCTCCTCTCTCCCTTTCTTCTTCCATTGACGCGATATGACCAAAAGTGATTAAAGCGTCCTGAATAACCAACCAATCAATCAGCGTCACAGTGGGTGCATTTCTTTGGGTCAGGACAGGTAGACCGCCCGGTGTACCCAACACGTGACAAATTGATTGCTCATCCAGGCATACCGATAGGGCTACGCTGTATGCCAATGAAATATTAACACCGGTCATGTCCGGTGCCTATAGGGGCAACGAAACCAACTTTGCCATTTCTCCCGAATGCACCGGGCTGCTATGAACGGTATACCGAACGAATGCGAGCGCAATCGAATCGGGCAAAAGAAGTTTCGGAAGGTATACGCGTATCCTGTGTACCTCCGGGATATACCCGGTTGGGTTACCAATGAAATGCACCCACTATTCTAACGCGAAGGATTATCTACGTAAAGTAATTTCATCTCTAATTCCAGAGATCGATTTTATCACGATTACGTTTAATGTTAAATAATAAATGTGTATGACTATATAGTTCGTCAGTCGTCCTTCAGTTTATCCCACTGTGAGGCGCCACTGCATGTGCTGCTTTCTGGGTAATATTGTGGTTCTTTCGCAACGCCAAGAGGGCGTCATCGCATTATAACCCATTTTTTAACCAATTAATCTTTCTATTTCTTTTCATTGTCACCCTTGTGACAGTGTAAGATGAAAAGATGACTAGTGTTAAACATGTGCCATTCCCCTGGAAAGTTCTTTTTCTTTTTTCAAGATGGCGGATATATATATATATATCTGTGCACATTCATCTATGCAAAAGCTTTGCTTCATAGCATTTAACACAGAACCCGTGGTTATGGATTTTGTCTCTTGTGATTACTCATATCACCATAGCAACAATTGATCATGGTTTACAAGGTGACTTAGAAGAGGCGGAAGACATTGAGCGAGCGCTGGGCGGGATAGAGCTGCCCTGGCTGGCGGTCATAGTCAGCAAATCCCTCTTGGACCTCTATAACGATGCTCTTCTCCCCAACACTTGGGACGCCAACGCCGTCAATTTGACCTTGAAAACGGTGGTAAGTTGTCTTTATTTATTATTATATTATTACTACATATTTTGTTTGCATGATTTTTTTTTGATTTTTTTTACAAAATATGAAGTCGTCTTTATGATATGCCGCGTTGCGCAGCTGCAAAAATAAAAACCCACACGACCTGTGGCTGAAATCATACGATTTATTCGGAGTCTGGGACGAAGAAATAACGACATTATACCGGTCGCCTATGTGTATTTACCATCTCTGGCTGTGTTATGAAGTAATGGATATGACCAAGTGATATAGACTGCCACTTGAAATCGGGCTTTCTATTGATTCAGCTACAAGGCTCTGACTTTTCTGTATCTTGGCTTCTCCTATACATGTAATTTCGTTGAGGTACCTGACATATACGTTTAGCCCGCATAATGTTTACATGTTTTTTCTCATGTAATAGTTTTGCAACTTTTTTCATTTGCCTGCGGTTCAACCGATAATTTCAGTCAGCAGGCCCATGGCATAGCTACGGAATACCGAAATAACATGCAAACGACTGCATAAACGACGCTTAACTTGTATGCTGTAAATGTATGGAACATCCTGATAATACTTACCGGGGTATTGTATGCTAACGGGATAGGTCGGTCTCATATGATATTCCCAATGACGGACATCTGTTCGTCTGCACTGCCATATTTTACCATAATCATCGATGAAAGTTCTTTACGAATTGTGATGTCTTTGATTGACAGGTAGCCCGCTATATGTACTTAGTGCCGCCGACTGTCAAATTAAGGCACAGGAAACACTTCTCGAATGAGAGTCCAGCTAAACTGTGAGTCTAATACTTACATTCCATGCAAACCTGCTAATACGATTTGCCACCTACCGCTATTATATTTCTGTTTTTTTATTGTGTATTCTACAAATAAATTGATCACTCACCCGATTGTCTTCATATTATGCTTAACCGGTTTTTTAACGTTATTTTAGTCCCATTCTGTAATGTTAAATTACAACTCTTGAATGTTGCGATGCTAGGAATTAATTGTTCAGTGACGTTGTTTCTCACCGACCAGGAGTCAACCTGGTTGCCATGGTGATCGCCAAGGCACCCCCAGCAAGATTGCCAGGCAACTATGGTCGGGTGTGCCCATGAAGAGTCCGGCCAAGTTGGCTCTGTCTTCTCTTGCTGTGAAGAAAAATGCAATTGGTAAGTTAATAAAAACTAACGTTTGCGACAATAACTGATATGGACGTATGAATATTTCTTAAATTAAATCTTACTTCAATCTATATTTGATTCTCAAAACGAATCTATTTGCGTGACTGTGTTTTGTAATTCTGGGGTAACGCTAGCCGCTTGATTTCTGTCGCCATTGGCGAATCTTTCACGTAGATGAACAACTGCTGGCGCCATTTTGTTTTTGTTTTACATAAATTAGCCAAAATGGCTTTTTTTGATTTGGCGAATAATTATGGAAAGAATCATCCAAATTATTAGTAAATTTGGCGTTAACGGTATCCCAGTGATTGCATTTCCCAGACAACTATTTAGTGTAAAACCATATTGGTGTCATGAACCGTGGGTGTCATTTACACTTTAAGACATCTAATATGGTTGTATATTACAGGCGAGACCCCACTGCATAGCGCTTGCCGGCGGAACCACGTGACCAAAGTGCGACATCTCCTCTTACATCCAGGTAATCTGGTCAAATAACACGCCTCTGACCCCATCCAATGTCACACTGTGACCCCACTCAATGTCACTGTGACCCCATCCAATGTCACACTGTGACCCCATCCAATGTCACACTGACCCCATCCTCCAATGTCACTCTGACCCCATCCAATGTCACACTATGACCCCATCCAATGTCACACTGTGACCCCATCCAATGTCACACTGTGACCCCATCCAATGTCACACTGACCCCATCCTCCAATGTCACTCTGACCCCATCCAATGTCACACTATGACCCCATCCAATGTCACACTGTGACCCCATCCAATGTCACACTGTGGCCCCATCCAATGTCACTCTGACCCCATCCAATGTCACACTGTGACCCCATCCAATGTCACACTATGACCCCATCCAATGTCACACTGTGACCCCATCCAATGTCACACTGTGACCCCATCCAATGGCACACTGTGACCTAATTCAATGTCACGGTGACCCAATCCAATATCACATTGTGACCTCATCCAATGTCACACTGTGACCAGATCCAATGTCACACTTTGACTGAGCTCATCCAATGTTAGACTGATCCCATTCAATTTCAGACTGTGACCCAATGCAGTGCTAGACTTTATCTTATGCAATGTCAGACTGACCATGACATTCATAATAGAGGTCGTTTAAATATTGACTGCGTGCATTTTAGATGTGTCGCAGCTGCTCTTGCTATATGGGTTTGTTTTATCACTTACCCCAATCGCCATTGAACACCTTAGCAATAAGTGACTAATCAACTTTCTGAAGGTTTTATTTCTTCAAAAGGGGGGGCATCCATTTGGCTTATCTGCCATGTTCATTTGCTTGTTTTTTTTTCTGATCTCTGCCAACGATCAACCACTGAGGGCCAACCCTGAGAGTCGAGCCACCCTGCACGTATTTCAAACTGTGTGCTTTCAGACGTTGACGTCAATGTGCAGGATAACGCGGGGTGGACCCCGCTGCACGAGGCGTGTAACCATGGCAGCATAGACTGCGTCTGGGAACTGCTCAAGTACAAGCCGCCCAGGACCATCACCAGCTTCTTCAAGTCAGGTAAGGTTTTGTGGCCCAATTCAACCTGTTAAACACCAACATTTCATTTTATTTTGTCGTCTGTACAACCTCGTTAGCATTGCATGAAAGCTAATAAATTGAAGCATATGGCAGAGTAGTAAACGACAAATGAACATATGAGTTCTGATTGGTATAGTGGACCTCCCAGGTGTAGTGGCTAGCGCACCAGAACGCAGATCAATAGGTCCTGGGTTCGAATCCTCCCTGGTGTAGTGGTTAGCGCACCAGACCGCAGATCAATAGGTCCTGGGTTCGAATCCTCCCAGGTGTAGTGGCTAGCGCACCAGACCGCAGATCAATAGGTGCTAGGTCCGAATCCTCCCTGGTGTAGTGGCTAGCGCAGCAGACCGCAGATCAATAGGTCCTGGGTTTGAATCCTCCCAGGTGTAGTGGTTAGCGCACCAGACCGCAGATCAAAATCCGGGCCGCATCTGGGGCACGTTTCATCCGTTAATCTTTCATCGACCCGGGTTCCCTGGTTCCCTGGGTCCAGTTTAGTCCTTCTGTGCACAAAAGCGGTTTGAGACATCGATAGCATTTGATTGATGTAGGAAGCCGCTGTGAGGAGAAGAAGAAGGTTGATCTGCTGGCTCGCAATGAGGATGACATCACACCACTGCACGATGCTGCGGCCAATGGCAGACTAGAAGTGGCGTCAGTTCTTCTTCAATATGGAGGTAAGTGGTTAGCGCACTAGACCGCACATTAATCGATCCTGGGTTCGAATCTGTTGCAATTTTTTTTTTCAGGGGCATTTGTCTCGGGTTTTTCTTGGGTCGATTATGAATATGATTATGAAAATATAATTGTAATTATAAAATGTAAAACAAAAGTCAGTTTTTTATTGCTCCATTGATCAAATCAAAGTTACAGGAAGTACATGATAAAGCTTCATTACAGACGAGTATCAGTTAATTAAGTTTATACGTGGACTGCTCTAAAAATGTTTTATTATCGCAAGAATTTACCCCATATTTTTTGGAACTTTCTAATAAAGTTTTTGCTTAAAACACAGTTAGGTTTTTTTTTCAAGGCAGAATGCCTTGTGAAATACAACATTAAAAGCTGGAAATATATTTGGGCATTTACGTGGATAACTTGTCTTATTGGACATACTAACCATCAAAATGTTATTTTTAATAGTCTTATTGGACAGGCAATGTTATTTTTATTTTCATACCAATAACCATTTACTTCAGAAAGGCCGACGAATGGAAATTTTATTTGAAGTCATTTTGATATTTGATACATATAACACTGTTTAATTAAGTTGGATTTATTTATTCCGGAAAGACCTTACTTCGCACTCTAAATAGGCATGGCTGCGGTATATGGCATCTGCATCTAGGCGTTATCTGCAGACGTTGATATTAGCTAAATTTAAGTTGATCCGACACTAATGGCGATTAAGATTCACGTTTGAAACCGTGTGGAAATGGGCCAAAATTTTGCATCCCAGCAAAAGTTTAAATGCGATATGAAACACGCCATTACCTTTTGTTTACTGCAGGCCCCGTTCTTCTGGAGGCACGCACCCTGGAGGGTCACCTACCGATAGACTTCGCAAGCTCGGACGAGATGCGAGAGCTACTGATACGACCAGTGGCGCTCCAAGCGGCTAACACTCCCCGCAAGCGCTTACTGTTGGATTCACCTTTCTCTCAGTGTAAGCGTCAATTTGTCATTTTGGTTCAATGCAGAGCGCAAATTTAAAGGCGTTCTATGTAAATCAATTCGTAAAATTGATATTATTTACCCATTGAGTGGTAAATATTTGGTGCCTGTGTAATATGTTTGGCTCATAGTTTGGTTTAGCAATTCCTTAGTCAGGAAATTTGAACAAACATAGTTCTCAGCTGTCATTTTTTTCGCGCCAAGTCACGTAGTTTCAGGTTCTGGTTTTATTGTTGCTCGTGCTAATAATAGGTAGGTGAGGTATTTTATTCGCATCTCGGCAAATATTTGTCATCTCTAAACTATTTGTAAGCTCTGGAATAAGCAGGTATTTTATTTTGATGGCAACATACTTTCGTATTCATGACTCAGTAGCTGGCCTTTACATTACCGGGGGTAAAAATGGTACTGCGTATGAGAATTACTCAAATGCGAAAATTCATTGCATTTCATGACGACGTGAGAATAATAGCAGTGTGACAACTATTTTATTAAAATATTTTATTTATTTTCCCTTAATTTCGTTCGCAGCCTCGCAGCTGTCGTCCCAGGATTGTACGCCGGGGGAGGTGTACATGCCCCCCTCCCAGGTGTACGACACGGCTCTGGAGGGCGGCGCGGAGGCCGTGACGTCAGCCGAGTGTGCCAAGTACATCCTGCTCATCCACCACTTGCTGCAGGCCTACATCGCGCACTACCACCTGAAGAGCCTGAGACACCACTTGGATAATGACGGTGGTGACGTCATCGGTGGAGACATCCATGCCGGTGGTGACGTCATCCGAGGTGACGTCATCCGTAGTGACGTCATCCGTGGTGACGTCATCGGTGGAGACATCCATGCCGGTGGTGACGTCATCCGTGGTGACGTCATCGTTGGTGGACCCGACGCCGGAAGAACGAGACGCGATCCTGACCACATTCGGAAGATTTTCCGCGAAGCTTTCGCTCAGAGTTGCACGTCCGAGTTCCTCAGTAGCGTCGTTCGGGATCTGGCCGTTCTGGATGAGCTGAAGAACCACGTGAAGGGATTCCGGGCGCACGTGCGCAAGATAACGGAATCGCGTTTAGACTTGGAGGAGACGCATTTCCAACACATCCGGGTTCTTGCGACTTAAGCAGGAAATCTCCATTTTGTGACTACGTTTATCTTGCTCCAGACTTCAGTCTGCAAACTAAGTCTCTGCTGACCAGGACTGACTTGATTATTGTGGTTTGTGATGATATCAGGCTGTCCAGTGTTCCTTCTTTGACTGCTTTTTCCTACTTTTAGCTATTTGCTTTACTTGGTGCAATCTCAAACTGTTGTGAATTGCTGTGAAAATGTGCGTATCGCTTGTATTATTACAAAGGTCAGTAGTCGGAAGCCGTTTGTTTTGGCGTCATGATATATCTAAGTTCTCATAACAAAAATACATGTATAGCTGAGCACTGTATAAGAAATGTTCTAAAACTATTTTCTCAATAAGATATCAGGGATAATGTTGCTACATGTCCTGTTTCAGCGATACTTTTTGTGTCTATTTTTCTAATTTTGTCCTACATTTTGCCTCTATTTTCCTACTGTTGTCCTACTATTTATATAGTTTCATTCCTACTTTTGTCTTACTTTTTCATGAGGGTGTGCTGGACACTGTGATATAATTATCTACTCACGATAAATCGACGGCTGCAGTTTGCTTTGGCATGTGACGATCTTACCGGCAGATTGTGAACCAATAGATGTGTCGAAAATTGATTTGACCTCAAAGGGGACCCTCGTTCCAACAAGTATGTTTATAACAGATGGATGACTATGGCGGATAATTGTGCTATGGCTGTTCGATACATATCAGTGATACCCGTTGAGTGTCCGTTCAGATGAACTATGATAACTACCCAGGATTTGTGGTGTACTGTGCAGTACATATCATAGACTAGTCTTCCATGTTCGAATTCAGGTATATAGCATTATCCCCAAGGTTTTTTGGTGTACTTTGTAGTACATTCAGAAAAAGTCTTCATGTTATAATTCAGGTAAATAAGATTATTACCCAAATTATGTTCTGATACAGGCAAAGTGGGATTCTTACCCATGGCGTATGTTTGCTTATGGAGTAGACCTGATGTAGTTCAGGTAAAATAGGATTTCTTCCCATGGTTTATGGTGTGTTGTTGCAGTAAGTGCATCAACTGTTACTGCCTCTGGCTATGCTGAATAACCAGCGGCCTATTTCACTTACATGGTTTAGTTGGCTACGGGGCTTAGTTGCCCAAATCGCCTATCATTATCATGGTAACTTCGACTGAGCCCCGTTGTCTGCTAAACTACGCTCGTGAAATCCACCACTGCTCTCTTATCAGTAGTTTGCCGTCTTTAGTTTCAGTGTTTAGCGGTCTTTCCGGGGATCCTAGCTCCTGTTCGTGTGTTAAGAATGCTTCGATAATTGGTGATGATAACAAAATTGCATGTCTTTGCCGAATGCCGTGGAAAGCGCACGGAACAATGGTTTAGTGAAGGCATGACCCATACGTACAAGTTACAACAATCTGCACTCCACGAATGGCCCGGCCAATAGAGGTATACAGCATTTGGCAAGGAATTGAATATAATCGATCATCCCTCTTTGTAGCTCTTCGACATGTGAGCGAGACCGAAGTTCATGTATTGTAGCGCTTGTTTGGTATATGAAGTAACAGAGTCTGTGTTATGATACACAAATTATCATAATGCAAAACTGTTTTTGCCCCAGAATCAGAAAACTTGGACACGTAAATTGCATTTTTTTTAAATAGATATATATGACGAATATAAGACGTGTATGTTGGGTACAAAATGATCTTCCATGAATCGCAAGGTAAGACACGTGTCAAGTCGTAATTGTTTTGTATTGGAGAATATTGTGATTTCACTTAGCATAGATACAATGAGTGAATTTAGCCAGTATGTGCAATACAGTGAGTTCATCTGATATTTTTTGATATTTTTGTCCTTTAGTCTGTGTATAATCCATATATGCATGATAAGTGTGTATTATGTCACACCAACTGTGGTCCGACAAACGATGCCACTTTTATATGATTGTTTCTGTTTTGTCAAATATTTTAGTAAGAAAACAGTGAAATAAAGCATCGAATCTTTGATTTCAGAGACTGATTTGAATAAAACCCTGAATTTGTTCCAACTCTAATTTGTTTTCAAATGTATCGTGTTTATAAGATCGATATAGTTGCATGCCCACTTAAAGCAACTATAATGTAGATCCCATAGTAATTAAGAGGCATATATAGTTGCGTGTCATATGGATCCTCTTTCCCGAAAGCAAAGCATAAATATATACATCCGACCCTGCCAACTTCAGTAATGTTTGTATCCAAATTGTGTGTGTGTGGTGGGGCGGGGGGGGGGGGGGGCGGGTGGCACGTGGCGATAATTCTGGTGTTCTGTTCCGAGATATATAGAAGTCTAGAAAAAAAATTGCCGTATTCGCTATTTAGGTATTTTTTACATTTCGCGAAAAATTCGATATGCATTACCAGGTATGATAAAGATACAGGCGTTGTAGGGTACTTACCGATGGAACAGTGGAAAGACGTCTACGTCAATCCCAGGCGGTCTTCACTGAAAATCGCACGTGGTATTTGTTTACATTTGTGACGCCTTTTTAACCAATAAGAACGCCCGAAACCTGTGTGTGCTGAAGAACCGGAAACTGTGAACCTTAGAAACGGACCAAGCGAGCTTGCGACTCCCGCAGTCGTTTACAAAACATGTCAGGTAGGCTAAGCTTAATTGTTACCTGGTTCCGTTGTAGCCAAATAAGTCGAGATATAAAAGTCTTAATATATATGTCTGGATGACATTTATCACCGGTACAGCCACACTGCCTGGCTCAGATTCGTTGACAAAATCTAAACCTCCAATTCCACAACAGTCAAAGACCTTACTTAACTTCTTAAGACAGTCTTATGCCTAGGCTTAGGCTTAGCCTTAGGCGCCTCGGGTCGGGAGACGGCGGAACAGAGTGGGTCTCCCGAGGCTACAAAGACCTGTGACTCAGTGACACTGACAGTCTGTCACCTGGCAAAGTGGGGCAGTGTCGGCGAGCCAGCCGCCAGGTAGCCCTGTTTACGGCCTCCACTCAGGCTCTAAGCCTGGACTAAGCTAAGGAGGCGGGCCAGAGTTTATAGCGGCCTGTCAGATTTTTCCTGCATATATACCTGGACTTTTTTCCAAGATGATAACTGTTTGAGGCAGAACGCAAATATACCTTAAAAGTGATATTGCGAATATCAAGGAATTCACAGATTTCTGTAAACGATCCCAGTAAATAAATAAGGAAAGGGTCTTTGCGTTGAACCAGGAATTGCTGGGCTCGCGCTAGGATATTTTTTTCATTAGCCAATTTGGCTAATTCCATGGAAAAACATTAGCCAAAATTAGCCAAATTTATTGGTTATAAATTGGTTATGTGTTTGTAGTTGAAATTTTATATTCGCTATTTTGGCGAGTGTCCAGGAAGTTCTTATCGCCAAATCCAGATTTTTCTCGCCAAATGGCTATTGGCGAATGCTAACGCGAACCTAGAATTGTACAGATAACGATCCTTAAAAATTGCTAACAGGTAATTATAATTCGCTGAGATCGGAATAGGTATTTCCTTTCCTCTTATATGAGCCCTCAAATGACAAATTAATTTGTACTATTGTAGGCTGGGACCCAATCACTTGATTACAGCCACAGCCTCCAGAGGCATACACCTGACAGGGTTTAGCCTCAGCTGACACTGTGACTTAAGTGTGACAGCTCAGTACTCCTGCAACCAAGACGATGTGGCGTTTGTTTCATAGATGTAACACAGTCTGCTCTGATATAGGTCCAGTCAGGCTACAGTAGTAGTAGCAATTTGTTTACAGTGGCTTGCTAGCAAGAATAACGAGGCCACTAACCATGCTGACATTTAAAATCTACTGGAGAAGTCACTCCATTGTTTTTTCACTGTTATGTATAAGTTTCATAGGGTTATGGATATTACATATATTTTTTGGAACATGACATTACCAGATAACAATGGGTGCTGAGGGTTCAGGTTTATCATCCATGTTTATGATGTTATGTGTTTGTAGTTGAAATTTTATATTTGCCATTTTGGCGAGTGTCCAGGAAGTATGATGGTCCACTAATTAGAGTTTGATAGCCAGTGGTAGGTTTGGTGCAAGTGCCCCCAGGCTAGCCCTGGTACATGCCTCTGACCATGCTCGTAAACGGAGCAAAGGTGAGAGCCATGCCGCTCACCAGGCATAAAATTAGAAATCACGGACCGGTGGCTTAAGTTGAAGGTCCTAACAGAATAAATCTGCAGTGCCTACCTGTCAAGTTGCTCCATTAGATTCCTGGAACTTTTATGACTTTCGTTGGACAGTCATTTCTTTGGTCGGTAGTACATTTTCCTGTAATCTGGGTGATTGTTGTCACCTCTTGCTTCGTTTTCAATGCTCCAACGCTCGCCGGAAGTAAACAAACTTAGCCTGAGCACTCGCTGCCAGGTGGCATTTGTTGACATCTGGCAAATGACTGCGATTTCTAATTTTAGGCCTGGTGAGCAGCATGGCTCTCACCCTTGCTCCGTTTATGGGCATAGTCAGAGAGGCATGTACCAGGGCTAACCCTAGGCATGCAAGCCCGCTTCTCTAGGAAGCAGGCAGAATCTATATAATCTAATATTAATTTTACCTGTCATATCTCAGATCAATTAGATTGCTTATATAATTCTTTATCTTTAATGAAATATATATAAGGTTTCTTAAATATTTTGTAAAGTCTGTGATCATTAATTTGTCACTTTCACTGACAAACAGTTGATAAGGATATATAGACATTATTGAGTATTATGTAGTATGCTAGCTATACTCAACTATAGTATTTACCATATTTTGTTTATGTTTTCCAAAACTGTATGTTTTTGGACACCCCTTCAACATGTTCAAAGCCAGGAAAATGATGAATTCGGTGCACTGTAATTATTTAACTAATAAATATCCTCCAGATTTTGCTGATTATGTTTGAAGATAAGAAATCTTATAATAGTGGCATTTTTCCCCCTTTATGTAACAGGAAAAATCTTTAACTTGTTTGCATGGTCTAATGTAGCCTACATGTTTATGTGGCCTGATCGAAGTACAGGGCCGGCCCTGTAGCTTTGTGGGCTAGAGCGCGTGCCTTGAGTGCTTTGGTCACCTGAGAGCCTAACGACATGTGGATCGGTGGTACCAGCCCCATTGAATTGATTTCCTAATCTATTTCTTGTCTCTCCATGCATCTCTGTCTCCTTTCTCTCTCCCAGATAAATTCAGATTGATTTATGTCTAAAATCTTGGAATCTCGCCCTGCCCCCACCTACCCTCTGTTAGTTGCACCCCATCCACAGCAAACTTCACCAAGCGTTGATGAGACCGAGCGACCATCAAAGGCGACCCACAGGACCGCCCTAACCCCACCAGGACTCGCCTCGCCGCTCCAGCCAGCTCTGGTGTCATCCACGCTTAGTGTTGCGGATCTGACTGCACCTTAATTCCCTCAGACGTTGTAGGGGATCTCCCTCTCGCAAGTGATGAAAGCATTATATACCCCTTCATCTGTTTGGGACTACCCTGACCACTTCAAATCACCCGACCACCCAACTCCAACCCGACTCGCGCACTGGACGATCTCTCCCGCCAGCCCTCCCTCAGAACTATGTACCTCGCAAATACCAGAATACGTACTGTTCCCCTACAATATGCAAATATGTACAGTTCTATATCCTTAAGATGGGGCCACCCATAGCCCCAATTCTGTTGCGGTAGGAAGGACAGAATCCGACCATATACCATATCCGATGTGTGCCGCTAGTGCCACCCAAATGGACTAGTTGGCAGGTGGTAGGGAACCATATATAGGAACCATTAAACTGATGCCCGGCTGTAATTGTCAGATGAAGCCCTCGATCCGCGTGATTTAGTACAGTGAGGACACACGGGGAATCCCACGAGGCCCATCAAACTGACCTGTAGGGGTCTGGAACGGGTAAATGGCGACACGCGACACAGGTATATATTTGAAAATCGACATTCACAGAGAAAGTGACTTTTTAGAAGAAAAAAACCGCATTAAACTTAGCCAAAAAGCGACACGGAACTGCATGAAAAATCGACCTTCGACACTGAGAATTTGGACAAATCGATACTGGACCCCCCCCCCCCCCCCCTTCCAGACCTCTTCTCGTTGAGGATTGTAATCATAAACAAAACCTGCCATGGGCTCGTATTTTAAATAACGTCGTCTTACTATTTTACTGTGTTTTGTTGCTGTCACTCTCAGCGCTCTCTGAGCGAAAGTGTCTCTTTATAATAGTATTTATTTCATTTATTTTACACTGAATAGGGAGTCATCATTCACCGACCTTGTGTGCGCAATTAAATGAGACTTAAAATTCATTTTATTTCTACACCGTATATCTCCTGTTTTAACGAAGGCGTTTTAAACAGGATCGCAGAATTCCGTATGTTATCATAAAAGTTGTGATAACATTTATAGATGCATTCTATAGCTCTACTATGCATTAGCTTCTTGGATTTCCCTTTATAATAATACGGTTCGTGACGCCACCATTTGTGGAACTGTAGCCTACGGAACCCTTGTTGGTTGGCTTGTTGTATATTCAGGACGCTTTAACTACTCGTCAATGGGAGAAGGAAGGGAGAGTGGAGCCATGTCCCCTGGAGTAACCCCCTACTCTTTGCGAAGAAGGGACATGGGGTCTTTATCCTGCGACCACACAGACATGCATGGCCACAGCGGGGCGCGAACCGCCGATCCACGTGCCGATATGCTCACAGGTGACCAGAGCGCTCACTGCGAGCGCTCTAACCCACTGAGCTATCGGACCTGCCCCATACGGAGCCGGGGACCGACGCATCAACGTTCCCTTTACACATGTTACAAGGGCGTGTCGAGTATCGAGTACTCGCGCAGGAAAATAATGCATGTATGGTCAGCGACCCTCTGCTTGGTTGGGGATTTACTGCTGCTTACATATCACTTGCTTGCCCTTAGTCAGGACTGTAAGCTGGCCTCTGCAGACACACGCATTTACATGCAGAGTCACGTATGCATGACATGTATACGTATACCCATAACAATTGCCCCGTTGTGCCTGCCCCCCTTCGGGACTATATGAGTGATCTCGATATAACGTGGAGTGCAAACGCTACGTCAACACCTTCACCGTCTCGGCGGTCGGACTCAGCGCCAGGGTCAAGATATCGGGACGAGTGTTATGTCTTTATTGATATACGAGCCGACCTGTGTGGGGGATGAAATCAATGCCACGCTAGCCGATGGTTTAATTCCTTATTAACTGCCGGGGACCTATAGCTGCAGTCAACGGACGTATCACATACAGCTCGAAGTCGGTGGTGGAGCCCGGTGGTAGAATTATTATACGTGGATAAATTAATGGAGCGTCGCCGTAGGTATGTCTTATTTTTCATGTCTTATGGTGCCATGTTAGAGCCCATGGAATATTGTAGTAGATGAGTCATACGTGAGCTATGCGGCTAGAAACAATGGTTCGCCTTAACATGCAAGAACGGCCATTTTCATCCCCTTTGAGAAATCGTTCTTCTATGTGAATTGGGGCCAACCACTCTTTCGGCATCGCCCACGTATGACTCATGCCCATCATTGTAATTTAGTTTATTTAACAGTATTTGCGCTTGTGACTGAATAAGGATATTCGAGTCGAACAGCAATTTCCAACACATCATGTTGATTGCTTCGGTCTGCAATCAGAATGTTGCATTACAATGGGTAAGTCAGCGTTAGCGTAAGTTACACCCTTGGTATCCCGATTAACACCCGAGCCAATAACTAGCTACTGATTGGTATCATGTGTTGGTACGGGGAAGTTATCGATCGATCCTGGCAGCGGGCGGCCGAGGCGGTGTGATACCTATACAGTCTAGATTGATTAAATACGCTGCGGATTTATACCGATGCCAGTCTTGACTTGATATATGATCTATATGTCGTTTTTTTTCCTTATTAATTTCATATAGCTGATGCTGTCTTAGATATGGATAACTCCACTTGGACGTGCCCGAGATTGGATTCCACTTCACCCTATGCTTCACGCTGAAATCCCTACAGCGAACCATGCAAATGAAGGGCTATATTCCGAAAGCGGGGCTTCAACCCCAACACGTGGCTGCCACGGCCGCCTCCATAACCTCCCCAGCCACGGCCGACAACATGACCCTCACCTTGCACAGGAACCGGCAGACCCATCACCGCCAACTGGGCGCCGTCCGAAGACTCCCGCAGATGGATTCCGTCCCCAAATTTCCGCCTCTTCGCCCCAATTTGGACAAAAACTACGCGGGAATTATGGGTAACGCGCTGCATGTGCCGCCCCCTAGGGAGCTTCCGGCAGCAGACTTCCGGGAGGAGAGGACTTCCGGGAGCGTGTCTCACACGAGGGAGATCAAGACCTCTATGTCCATGGACTCTGCGTGTGTGGAAAAGGCGCGCCGCAGTGGAACCGAGAAGGCCAAGGAACTGCGTGAGGCTCTGGTCAGTAGTACAAGTGTAGAATTGACTTCACAAGATCATGTTCATGGTTTGAAGTTCTTTGATGAAGTGAAGAATTGTGCTGTCAAATACAGAAAGCCGGAAACCCTGATTACCATAATATGTTACATCAAGAAAATAGTCCCATCCATATAAGGCTGCATACACCCTAATAAGGCTACTGTTTACTGTAGTCATAAGGTTATAAGATATAACATAGATCATAGCGTTACAAGTATGAAGCTGCTTATACAGCTGCTTATATGCTCTGGGCTCTCGAATAATGTACGATGTCGTATATGGGGATTTGAAATCCTGTATGAAAACAAATATATGGTGTGTACGGACTAGAAAGATAGGTGAAAAAGGTGGGTTTTTTTGGCCAGAATTGTGCATCTCGTCTGGAGAAAGTCTGGCTTTTTTTGTACTACGTCATCAAATTTCGACAATGCGGGCGTTTTTTTGCGTTCCAAAATATTTATAGAGGCAAATTGCTGTATTAGCGAAAAATTAATATATGCTGTTTCTAAGGTATCAAATACTTTTTTTATACCATGGTTGTTCACAAGTTACTTACTTCGCTATATGTGATACTAATGGTTAGGTGTCTATGATTTTAGGATACGTTGCATTGAATTTTATGTATTTTATGCCAATTTCATTGTGATTCTCTTAATACCAGTCCAGGGAGAAATTGTTAAAGCAGCAGATTGGGCAACTTCAAAAGGCGATAGAAGAACTGCGAACGCAGATTGAAGAGAAAGATGACGTCATCGCTCAACTACAGGAACAGATTCAGAGCCAGGTAGACCGATAAGATCTCTGGTTTCTAGTCTGCTATAGTCCCAGATTCAGTGAGAAATGTTAATTTAATTATATTGGTTCCAGTAGGACGCTTTATGTGGTGTAAGTCATATCGCGACAATGGTAGTGTAATTCGAAGCAATTTAATCTAAATGGCTTGCCATATTCCTTTCCCAGCTTTATTTGTAACTTGCCAAGTATGCTGACAACCAGCACTTTCTAACGACTTGGCGATATGACAATACGCCACATGCTATCCATAGCGACCCGACTTGCATGACCGGGCTTTTCAGTGCCATACCACAGAGTCGGTATTATAATATCTACTCTGTGGCCATGTACCCCATTGTTTCACGCTCACGATGACGTCATACATCGGATGTTACTATAACACAGAGCGATCGCTACAAGGAGCTGTACGAAAAGGAGTGCGAGGGCCACAAACACACGCAGAATGCCCTTCACGATGTACGGCAGGAAGTGGCGGCCAAGGACACCCAGCTGCAGGCCATGGAGTCTAAACACCGGATAGAGCTGGATGCTCTCCGACAGCAGGTCGGCACTGACACCACACCTCTCCCTTTATCTTGTGTGTTTGTTGCATTAACACACGCATCATGCATGTACAATTATAGGGGCTGATCCAGGGGGGTCCGGACCCCCCCCCCTTTTGAGGAAGAATGCCGTTTTTCAATGCAAAATCTAGGCCATCTAAGGCGTGGACACCCCCCCCCCCCCCCATTTTTTGAGGAAAAACTATCTGAGGCGGCGTGGACCCCCCTCAGTCGCAAGTTATTAGTGGAACCCCCCCTTTTCAAATTGCTGGATCCCCCCCTGAATTTATATCCGTTGGATATGTTGCAATAACTGTCGGTGCCAATAAAAAGTCTTATTTAACCATATTATGATGGTAGTTAAATATTACATACGTGTGGCTGCATGGAAGTATCATTTGCCATAGATGAACATCATTCTGAGTGATGTATTTATTCTGTAACTCAAATGGAACCATTCTGTAACTCAAAGGGAACCATTGTTGGCATAGGGATAGGAGATATAGCGTGTATTGAGATATAACGCAAAGTACAATCGCGTTATAAGTTATGACTCGAGCAGCTGTGTTGGTGTTTCACGTGCTGTATACAGGTTTAAAGTTGAACTTTTCAGGTGAAACAAATCAAAGCGAGTTAAATACCATACGCTTACAACTTACTCTTGAACTTCTCGGTATAACCTTGCCAAGAGCGGTATAAATATACTTCCTTTGGTGTATTACTAAAGATGGAAACACGGATCGAAGATCTTTGTGCTGAGAAGGACAAAGAAATTGCTCTACGAGATGGAAAGTTGACCAAATTGAAAAATCAGATGGCTGAGGCACTGAAGGGGAACTCCTGGTAAGTTCATCGTCGCACACTTTCACTATGTGTTAAAAAAAAAAATTCTAGGTCGCTCTGTTACTGACGCAGGGAGCCATACTGTGTGAACATACAATGGGACCTTAATAATGTACAATGGTCGCTCTGTTGCTGACGCAGGGAGCCATACTGTGTGAACATACAATGGGACCTTAATAATGTACAATGGTCGCCCTGTTGCTGACGCAGGGAGCCATACTGTGAACATACAATGGGACCTTAATAATGTACAATGGTCGCTCTGTTGCTGACGCAGGGAGCCATACTGTGTGAACATACAATGGGATCTTAATAATGTACAATGGTCGCTCTGTTGCTGACGCAGGGAGCCATACTGTGTGAACATACAATGGGACCTTAATAATGTACCATGGTCGCTCTGTTGCTGACGCAGGGAGCCATACTGTGTGAACATACAATGGGACCTTAATAATGTACAATGGTCGCTATGTTGCTGACGCAGGGAGCCATACTGTGTGAACATACAATGGGTTCTTAATAATGTACAATGGTCGCTCTGTTGCTGACGCAGGGAGCCATACTGTGTGAACATACAATGGGACCTTAATAATGTACAATGGTCGCTATGTTGCTGACGCAGGGAGCCATACTGTGTGAACATACAATGGGTTCTTAATAATGTACAATGGTCGCTCTGTTGCTGACGCAGGGAGCCATACTGTGTGAACATACAATGGGACCTTAATAATGTACCATGGTCGCTCTGTTGCTGACGCAGGGAGCCATACTGTGTGAACATACAATGGGACCTTAATAATGTACCATGGTCGCTCTGTTGCTGACGCAGGGAGCCATACTGTGTGAACATACAATGGGACCTTAATAATGTACAATGGTCGCTCTGTTGCTGACGCAGGGAGCCATACTGTGTGAACATACAATGGGACCTTAATAATGTACAATGGTCGCTCTGTTGCTGACGCAGGGAGCCATACTGTGTGAACATACAATGGGACCTTAATAATGTACAATGGTCGCTCTGTTGCTGACGCAGGGAGCCATACTGTGTGAACATACAATGGGACCTTAATAATGTACAATGGTCGCTCTGTTGCTGTCGCAGGGAGAGGCAGCAGCAGCTGGATGAGCTGACCAAGGAGCTGGGACGAGTTCAAGAAGAAGCCGATCACATGCGAATAAAGATGAAGGGGCTTCAGAAAGGCAAAAGGGTGAGTATGGGGCGGCCACTGCGTGTATAAGGGGTGAGTATGGGGCGGCCACTGTGTGTATAAGGGGTGAGTATGGGGCGGCCACTGCGTGTATAAGGGGGGAGTATGGGGCGGCCACTGCGTGTATAAGGGGTGAGTATGGGGCGGCCACTGCGTGTATAAGGGGTGAGTATGGGGCGGCCACTGCGTGTATAAGGGGTGAGTATGGGGCGGCCACTGCGTGTATAAGGGGTGAGTATGGGGCGGCCACTGCGTGTGTAAGGGGTGAGTATGGGGCGGCCACTGTGTGTATAAGGGGTGAGTACGGGGCGGCCACTGCGTATATAAGGGGGGAGTATGGGGCGGCCACTGCGTGTATAAGGGGGGAGTATGGGGCGGCCACTGCGTGTATAAGGGGGGAGTATGGGGCGGCCACTGCGTGTATAAGGGGTGAGTATGGAGCGGCCACTGCGTGTATAAGGGGTGAGTATGGGGCGGCAACTGCGTGTATAAGGAGGGAGTATGGGGCGGCCACTGCGTGTTTAAGGGGTGAGTATGGAGCGGCCACTGCGTGTATAAGGGGTGAGTATGGGGCGGCCACTGCGTGTATAAGGAGGGAGTATGGGGCGGCCACTGCGTGTATAAGGGGTGAGTATGGGGCCGCCACTGCGTGTATAAGGGGTGAGTATGGGGCGGCCACTGTGTGTATAAGGGCTGAGTATGGGGCGGCCACTGTGTGTATAAGGGCTGAGTATGAGGCGGCAACTGTGTGTATAAGGGGTGAGTATGGGGCGGCCACTGTGTGTATAAGGGGTGAGTATGGGGCGGCCACTGCGTGTATAAGGGCTGAGTATGAGGCGGCCACTGTGTGTATAAGGGGTGAGTATGGGGCGGCCACTGCGTGTATAAGGAGGGAGTATGGGGCGGCCACTGCGTGTATAAGGAGGGAGTATGGGGCGGCCACTGCGTGTATAGGGGGTGAGTATGGGGCGGCCACTGCGTGTATAAGGGGTGAGTATGGGGCGGCCACTGCGTGTATAAGGGGTGAGTATGGGGCGGCCACTGCGTGTATAGGGGGTGAGTATGGGGCGGCCACTGCGTGTATAAGGGGTGAGTATGGGGCGGCAACTGTGTGTATAAGGGGTGAGTATGGGGCGGCCACTGTGTGTATAAGGGGTGAGTATGGGGCGGCCACTGTGTGTATAAGGGGTGAGTATGAGGCGGCCACTGTGTGTATAAGGGGTGAGTATGGGGCGGCCACTGCGTGTATAAGGAGGGAGTATGGGGCGGCCACTGCGTGTATAAGGGGGGAGTATGGGGCGGCCACTGCGTGTATAAGGGGTGAGTATGGAGCGGCCACTGCGTGTATAAGGGGTGAGTATGGGGCGGCCACTGCGTGTATAAGGGGTGAGTATGGGGCGGCCACTGCGTGTATAAGGGGTGAGTATGGGGCGGCCACTGTGTGTATAAGGGGTGAGTATGAGGCGGCCACTGTGTGTATAAGGGGTGAGTATGGGGCGGCCACTGTGTGTATAAGGGGTGAGTATGAGGCGGCCACTGTGTGTATAAGGAGGGAGTATGGGGCGGCCACTGTGTGTATAAGGGGTGAGTATGGGGCGGCCACTGTGTGTATAAGGGGTGAGTATGAGGCGGCCACTGTGTGTATAAGGGGTGAGTATGGGGCGGCCACTGCGTGTATAAGGGGTGAGTATGGGGCGGCCACTGCGTGTATAAGGGGTGAGTATGGGGCGGCCACTGCGTGTATAAGGGGTGAGTATGGGGCGGCCACTGCGTGTATAAAGGGGGAGTATGGGGCGGCCACTGCGTGTATAAGGGGTGAGTATGGGGCGGCCACTGCGTGTTTAAGGGGGGAGTATGGGGCGGCCACTGCGTGTATAAGATGTGAGTATGGGGCGTCCACTGCGTGTATGAGGGGTGAGTATGGGGCGGCCACTGCGTGTATAAGGGGTGAGTATGGGGCGGCCACTGCGTGTATAAGGGGTGAGTATGGGGCGGCCACTGTGTGTATAAGGGGTGAGTATGGGGCGGCCACTGCGTGTATAAGGGCTGAGTATGAGGCGGCCACTGTGTGTATAAGGGGTGAGTATGGGGCGGCCACTGTGTGTATAAGGGGGGAGTATGGGGCGGCCACTGTGTGTATAAGGGGTGAGTATGGGGCGGCCACTGCGTGTATAAGGGGTGAGTATGGGGCGGCCACTGCGTGTATAAGGGGTGAGTATGGGGCGGCCACTGCGTGTATAAAGGGGGAGTATGGGGCGGCCACTGCGTGTATAAGGGGTGAGTATGGGGCGGCCACTGCGTGTATAAGGGGTGAGTATGGGGCGGCCACTGCGTGTTTAAGGGGTGAGTATGGGGCGGCCACTGCGTGTATAAGGGGTGAGTATGGGGCGGCCACTGCGTGTATAAGGGGTGAGTATGGGGCGGCCACTGCGTGTATAAGGGGTGAGTATGGGGCGGCCACTGCGTGTTTAAATCCGTGTTCGCAAACATTCACCAAGTAAATTCCAATAAGAGTAACATTTACTCAAGAAATTACTCTAGAATTTACTGAAGCTAAATAATCCATTCTAAAAGATTCCAGAGTAAAAGAATAAGGACAGACTGGACTAAATTATCAGGCATGCCATATATCGCGATAAAATCACGGTGTCCTGGGAGGTTTATTTACCTAGGTTAGCCTTCATGTAACCAAGACACCGCGACATTTTGATTTCATATCTATAAAAAACCATCGTGTCGGAGTTGGTTTTATATGTGCACAGGTCCACGTGCGTGTGGGTGGCGAAGGGAAGAGAAATAGAGGATTACGTCATGTGCCATACACCATTCTACCATTGATCCTGATGCAGTATAATGGCCAGTCGTCCAAGCAGACATTTTTATAGAGCTTGATTTAGCCGCTATAGCTGAACAGGAAGAGGCCGCCAGGAATAGCGTTATTTCTGGAACATTTCTTCGTTGAAAAGATACAAAATAATTGTTTTTTCAATTTTGTTTTTCACTTGTTCGTGCTGTAGGGCTGCTCGAGTTGTCAAGACAACCGTGACAGAGTTGCCAGCGCTCACAGAGCGATGGAGAGTAAGGATGGCTCGATACGGGAGCTGCAGGAACGCTGCTCGAAGCTGGAACAGCTAGTCCAACAGCGGGAACGGGTGTTGAAGAAATAAGGCGAGCGAACATGAAGATGAAACCTTCTGTTTTAACCCATGAAGCCCAGTGTCTGTCCCGTTCTGGGATCGTCATATCATCACCCCTCACCTCCCCTCATGACCCCCCAACCGCCTCCTCCCTGACCCCACTGCCCCTCCCCCGTCACTACCCTCACCACCCTTCTATGGTCATCGTGAACCCGCTATCCCTCCCCCCTCACTACCCTCACCACCCCTCTCTGGTCATTATGACCCCACTACCCCTGCCCCTCGCTACCCTCTCCACCCCCCTCTGGTCATTATGATCCCACTGCCCCCCTCACTACCCTCACCACCCCTCTATGGTCATCATGACCCCACTACCCTCTCCCCCCTGACCCCACTACCCCTCTCCGACTCACCACCTTCACCGCCCTCTCTGGTCATTATGACCCCCCTACCTTCTCCCCCCTGACCCCACTACCCCTCCTCGCCTCACTACCCTCACCACCCCTTTCTGGTCCTTATTAAGCCACTACCACCCATCCCCATTCGCCTCTGGTCATTACTACCCCCACCCCCCGTACCCCTCGCCTAACTGCCTCTCGTTAGTCGATAACTTTCCCTCACGACCCTCACTGTCCCGCACTACCATAACTGTTCACTGCCCCCTGCTATACAACTACCATCCTCTTTCCCTCACGACCCTCACTATCTAGCACTACGCTTTCTGTTCACTACCCTCGGCTATCCAACTACCCGTCCCATTTCGCTCAATATCCCACTCAATACCCGATTAGATGCTCATCGTGTGAATGCGCTACCCTCATTACCCCTCACTACCTCACACCACCTTCACTGCCCTTCACTACCCCCCCCCCTCCCCTTCCCCCTCCCTCTCACTTACCCTCCCCTCGCTGCTATCCTTGTGATTTGTGACGAAGCCTAATACCAAGGCCTTGCCAAAAAGGAACTCACCTCGATCACTTCCTAGGATTGATTGCCTTGAGTCAGATGGCGTAAAACACACCTCCAACTTTATCTTTGTCTTTACCCAAAGAGACGTACAAAATGTTACCCCCTCCCCCGCCATTTTAAAGTCACCAGTGATCCACTCTTGTTCCGTTGAATGGTTACTCTTCGCTGGTTGAGTCAAGAAAAAAATGCTTGACCTGCAACGTTGCATAAGATGTTACATGAAATGTGATTGTTTACGCGAATGAAAAGGTATGTGTCGATGACGTCACGATATTGTCGAACTATGCCTGGTGTTGCGCGTGCGTGAGTTATGCGTGAGCGCTCTGTATCCTGGTCTGAAAACAGTCTTCATGGGCGTATGTGTCGCAATGTCACGTGCCGAGGTGAAGCGAGAAAGAACGAGACTGGCGTCACTGAATGAAGCGGGACTAAAGTTATTAAGTTAAGCTTTAATGGCGTTACTTTGTTTTCGTATGAAAGAAAGCGTTCTTTTGTTACGTCATTAATGGCGTTTATATTATGAATGACCGTTTAGTCATTTTCATGCGTTTGAATAATGTCAATTTGTGACGAATAACTGGCGTTACTTTGTGACGTATAACTGGCGTCATTTTGTGACGTATAACTGGCGTCAATTTGTGACGTGTACCTGGCGTCATTTTGAAGCGTTTAAAGTTATATTGTTGCGTTTAACTGACGTTATTTGAATATGGTTGAACCACTTCGCCCCATCATATCCTTGAGTGAGTTGAAAATATTAGAATTGCATCTCATGATATAAATCAATATCCGTATTAAGTATATGGTTAAGATATGTATGGAGCAACTAACTGTTTCTACATGGAACGTTTGATTGGTTGTTATTGTTTTATATGCTGATTTTTTAGTCGTATTTGCAGTACGGATTTGACTTACGGAGGTTTGTGATTTAGTTTTTGCGGATCCGTCATATGCATAATATACCCACATAAAGATGCAAGTAATTTAGTATATATGTCTTTTAGCGGGTGGAAATATGAATATATCTATTTCTTGAAAGAATACCTCACATGTATTATAGTTTTACTTTTAAATTCATGAATATTTATGCATTATATAATGACGAGAATATTTAGTTTTAGTAGAATACCGACACTTCTTTTACTCAAGTGCTCTTGTGGTGAAAACTATAGGCTTCCACGACATGTTATGTTGGTGACCTAAGATTTTGTGCCAAAGGTGACTAGGTACATTAGTTCAATCACCACGAAAAGCATGCATGATTGTCTGGAGATCGGACATATTGTGCCAATTATAAAGATCGTATCTTTGAACGACCGTGGACTGCATGCCAATTATGGCGAGGAGTATTTTCTTGATGGTCCTATATATATTGTGCCAAATATAATGAGAATGATTCTGTTGATGACCACAGCTGTTGTGCCAAATATATGGAGGAGGATTACTCGAATGATGATATACTTTGTGCCAACGGAGACGAAGTGTTTTTTTTAATTCTCAGTTATTGTGCCAAAGTGAAGGAAATATTTTGTTGCGAACCTTGCATGTGACAAAGACTTTACTTTTCAAGAACCAAGTAAATAACGGTTTATATATATAACTGGTGTATATACCCCAAGGTGTCAATATTGTTAGTCATGGCGCGATGCTTCTCCGACGATATTTCGTCATTCAAATGCATGCTTTATGTGTTATATATACAAGTAGTTTTAATATCGGTCACTAGCCGACATACCGTCCATTCATTGAATCGTTGACCCTTCAAAACCAGTTCCGTTGGTAGATTGATGTATGTTTGGTATATCGTCTGCTGATTATATTAAGTTTTAACGTTAAACTAATTTCGTCAAAACTAAAACACGGACACAGCATTTTGGATATATTTTTAATTTCACGCATTCACTTGCCAGTTATACAATATCCAGCCAAACTTGAATACAACGCGTTTAATTACGGTGAAACATGTTACTGTGCCAATAATGAGCTTGACAAACTTAGATTCTTCTCGCAATGGTATCTATTGGTCCGGCCCAAGTTTGTGTCGATAGCTGGAGTGACGTTAAGACCACTATTCTCCAAGAGACTCCAAGATACTACAAGAGGGCTAGCGTTCCATAGTAGCTGTTATTATCTTAATTTCTGCTCCATCTTACCAAGTATGTCGCGTACTGCGTCCTGCAGACCAACGAGTTGTGGGTTCGAATCCCCCGTGTGTCTGGGGTTGTTTCATCCTTTCGTCTTACTATCCCGGTCAGTGGATCATTGGTTTAGTCTATCTTTGCACAAAGGTTGCATACAACACGAAACCGTCTTATCTGTCTTGGTGCAGTAAAATTGTCATATCATAATTACAAGTAATTTGTATTCAAATGTCAGAGATATCAGTCCAATATTGTGGCGAACTTTGTGGCGAGTGTGATACTTTTTTTCTTTTTTTTTTTCTCAGTTTACCAAGAATACATACAGTAACAACATAAAAGGTTCAATACGGAAAAACGAGTGTGATACTTGATAAACTTCTGTGATTTATTCTTCTGATAATTTGTTATAACTTTTTGAATGCTCTTTGCGCTCACTCGCCTCAGGAACAATGGATATTTTTTTCCTGAATGCATCCTATGATTAGTTCTTTTGCTACTTTCGATTAGTTGTGGAAATGAATCCTCAATTTGTAATTAATTTAATGTAATATCGAAATAAAATACGTTAATACTTATTATCGGGTTGTTATTCGTATTATTATTAGGACAAGCTCGAATTATTCGTAACTTTCCTGAACAATTTCTAGCTAAAAGCGACGCTATTTCGACGTCATGCCTGATAGAACACATTGGGAGCTTGCTGCAGAAACGTTTAGAATTTATCCAGATATATCACACAAAAATAAATCTGTATCTATATTTCATTTCTTTTGTTTATTGTCTTCTTCATAACAAAATAGTTAGACAAATAATGAGCCGCTGGCGTACATAACAGTCGTAAGGAACACAGGCAAATTCTTTTCAATTCGTATTTTTGTTTCTCTGTTGTACGTAACGCAATGTCCTAGAAGCCTGTATGTAGATATATATATATATATACCTAAGTGTTCGCCAAACCGCCGGCAAGATAATTATCACCGTAACACTGTTAGCATTATGTGAACCCGAAGATCGAACATCATTTTCTTATACGTACAAGTTTAGCATGGCTACCTTTAGATAAATAAGAACCGTGTCGGATATTATGGAAGTTACGGTACGTGGACCCCCTCTATGGTAAATCATGTAAAATATAGAAAAATGCAAACAATATAACGTATCACAGCTCGTGAGTGACGCAACACTCAAATGTGCGGTGTTCCGGCTTATATATAAGCACACCATTCAACAAATACGGAAATTTGTTATCAACAATATGTCTGACGTCGCGGTATAAAATGGCGTGAACAATGCAGATAATTATGAGCAAGTGATCGTGGTATCCCAGTCATGCATCACTGTTTGGTCTCTCACAGTTCTCCACCAAATAGGATTCGGTGATATGGTTAGGCCTAAAATAAAGTCCATTGCCGCATCTTCCATACTTTTGGCGAGATCAATGTGGAGAAATTTGAATGGACTTTTGCTTTTCACATATTCATGTAAATGTATATATATATCCATCAATACTGATTGCTGTGGAAACTTCTCCAACAGCATCATTCTTCCCACACTCATTGCATGGACGCTTAATCTGCAGCCAGGAAAGAAACGGAATGAAAAGTGGTCGCACCGATCATTCAGCTTTCAACGGAAGACCTGAACATGACGGTAAATTCAGTTTAATTGCAACCAATGGCAGGCTACGGCTTAGCAATGCTAGTAGCTATATGTAGTGGACGGCCCCTTCGGACAAACTTTGGCCCCATTAACTTCTAGCAAGTCTGCTTATTAATTCACTAGTCTCCTCCACAGTCCACCGCTACGTGGCGCGCTCACTCCGATTCACATGGAGTGCGAGGAGGTGAGGCTGTGGAAGAGCCTACTAATTCACACTCCTGATTGAACGTACGTATAGAGAGCGCATATACCTCCAGAAAACTGTCACATTAAGTCTTCCGCACCCACTGAGCTAGTCCCATTTGCGACAGTTGTTGTTCCAAACCTACAATGTGATATGAGGCTACTACTGAGCTAGCATTGCCAAATACTCAAATGAATGGGTATCAAATTTGCATCAATTTTATTTTAATTAGTTTTTCAAATACAAGCCCAACATTTCTCTGCACCAAGCAGTGAATCATTTGGCCGAAGTAGACCATGGATATGGTCTCAGTCTCATGGGCTGGTGCCGCGAATTAACAAGAACCTCTTTTCTAGAGCTCATTTAATTGTGAGGTTCACTTATATACCAGACACTATATGGAGTCAGCGAGCCCCGTTATAGCCTCAATAATTAATGGACGGAATTAGAGTCAGTAGAATAACAATGATAGCATTGCCATTGCCCCTGCAGGACAAGCGACCTAGTCAGACAAAAATAGTATCACAGAAACTCTGCAGGAAATATCATTGTACTCTTTTTCTTAATCAAACCGCTTGAATCTTATTATGATGTGTACCAAGGAGCTCGCAATGAGAGCCAGTACACTTCCATACACTTTAAAACAGCAGTAGACCTACTATACCTACGCTCAGCAAACTTTCTCGTGGGATATTTATTTGCAAAATGAGAGACCACCAAAGAAATCATAACATCTGTTTACCAGAATGCTTGAATAAGCTAGATAAACTTATGCAACTTGTGACGTTTACAAAATCCTAATTTGCATATATAATTGAGTTCGGCATGTGTGAATGTACAACATTGGACAAGATGTGGACTATTTTCACGGGCGCGTCTCCGTAAGTTATACATACTTTGGCCCGTACACGGAACTCGTGCAGTTGTCACAACATCAGCAGTGAATGGATTTTGGTAAATGACACAACATTCACGTGGAAATGTCATAACATCTGTGACCCTGGAAGGTAAATTTCAGTTGGAAATGTCATAAAATCTGTGACCCTGGAAGGTAAACTTCAGTTGGAAATGTCATAAAATCTGTGACCCTGGAAGGTAAACTTCAGTTGGAAATGTCATAACATCTGTGACCCTGGAAGGTAAACTTCAGTTGGAAATGTCATAACATCTGTGACCATTGAAGCCAAACGTAACAAAAGACGTCGAAAGGTGATGTAGAAGGCCGCATATCCATTTTTGAAAATGGAGAATGTTCCTTTACGAGACAACAATTTCTTTCTTCATGGAAACTGATGTAAAGAAATATGACGCATACTCGATCATCAAGGACTTTTTTGACATAACATATCATTAAGAACTAGAGCGATTAAAAAAAGAAACTATTTGAACTTGTAATCAACTTGCACATACGGTTAAACGCAGTCTGCTTACACTTAAATAAAAGACATACTTTAGACAAGCATTAAGTGTTGATTGATTCGATTCTTGTTTATTTAACTTCTCATTGTGCGGGGCAGTTATTTCCGGGTGAAATATTTTTCACATGTTCTTCGGTGAGATATGCCTCCATATCACATTTATCGCTTATGTCTCATGTAGTAAGCCTCGTGTGTGTGACGTCACGCCGTCGATACAGTAACCGTGACGTCAGAAGCTTAATTGTGACGTCACAAAGTTAACCTCAAGTCACGTACTATACTATACACTATCTTCTTTATATACATTAACGGCCCGCGTATATCTCTCTCCTGGATAGTGAGCTGGTCGCGTGTGAAAATAATACACATTACGTGTTATTTACAATACATGGTACGTGTTATTTACAATGAGGATTACTCGGAACCACCTTTGTCAGCATCGATAACAAGACATGGTCGTAAATCTGAAGATGAACAGTTTATAACAACAAGAGTACGCAAATACTTACGCGCAGAGATATGGTAAGACATTTTGGCTTGATATCTGCCATTGGCCAGGCAGACGCGACTAATACCAGGGCTTTCCATGTAGTGAATATAAAATATGGCCAACATAATACATAATACACAGTGAGAGTGTGGAAGCATATGTTTAAGATAGGACCTCTTTACAATCACACACGGCTCTCTCTCTATATATATATATTTATTACCTGTTGTGAGGATGCCTGTTCGCATGCAGTTTCACATTCTGTATATTGAAGTCTCCCGTAATGCACATGTGATAATAACATATAGACCACTGTCGTGACGCTCTAGCACACCATAGGCAATTGGATCTTAATTAGTCCAATAACGGACAGCTTCACCAAGATCCATCACACCCATCCCGATACCCTACTAGCTTCATTTCTTCAAATACCACCCCACCAACCACCAGAGCATCCACCAAGCCTCCCAGCCCCACCCAGCCCAAACTCAACTCTGCCCTCCCCCCCCCCCCCCACCCACCAAGCCCAAACCCAGCTCTGCCCCCCACCCCCGCCCCACCCCATCCAGCCTAAACCCAACTCCGCTCACCTCCCTCCCGCAAGACGAAACCCACCTCAGCCGCCTCCACACCCGCCCCCCCCCCCCCGCCCCCCACCCACCCTAGGACCACGTGGCCGGCGTTCGCTATCTGCCGTTGTAGCCCCTGGCGTGTTGCTGTGACGACGGCCCGTTCTGCGCGAGCCGCGTCTGTTGCTGAATCTGGCCTTCCAGGTCGAGGAGCTCCTGCCGCAGCCTGTCGTTCATGTCCGCCATCGACTCTGCCGGTTACCAAGACATTCATTCATTAAAACAGTGCATGCAAAGGCCTGGACGATGGTGATGGCAAATATGTGTGTTCAGTATTTGTGGCACGGCAGGGGCGGATCCAGCGGGAGGGGGTGGGGGGGGGGGGGCGACCCGACTCCGACCCCACCCCCCACCTCCTTTTAGGGCCGACAGTTATGTGACTTAATATGGAAATCACATAATATGGAAACCAAAAGCTAAGCCATCTCTCGAAACCGCCCCTCCCCCCTATCCAGCATATCTGGATCCGACCCTGCACGGTAGGCTTATATATATACATCAGTTTATACTGAGACAATAATTAGGTGGTATATAATTAGGGATATGTCAGCTACAGCTGTGCATGGAGATCGTGTGCTAGGCTGACGATTAAGTAAAAAAAAAGGACTCAATCGTGGGCGAGGCTAGTGTCATATTGTGGAACGGTTCGTTGTATATTCAGCACGCTTTTAACCACTTTTGGTCATATCGCGTCAATAGGAGAAGGAAGAGAGAGTGGAACCATGTCCCCGGGGGTAACCCCCCTACTCTTTGCGAAGAAGGACATAAGATCTTATCCTGCGAGCACATAGACATGGCCACAGCGCGGCGCGAACGATCGATCCACGTGCCGTTAGGCTCTCAGGTGGCCAGAGCGCTCAAGGCGAGTGCTCTAACCCACTGAGCTATCGGGGCGGCCCCCTTATAGCTCGGAGTGTGGACTGTGTATTAGCATTGTGCTGAGGTGACTTACCGGAGCCGTCATCGTCCCCGCCGCTGTGGTGGGTGTCAGGGTCAGGGTTGGAACCGCGGCCTGGGGCGGGCGCCACCTGACCCCGCCACGTCGCCGGCCCCTTTACCCCCGGTGTTGCTGCTGCTCCTGGGTGGAGGGACAGGGGGGTAGAGATTGGGGGGTAAACATTAAATACTGAATGCCTGAATCACATAATACAAACTGATCAATAGAAAGGAAAGATGCTTCACAATGATCATCAATTAAATATATTATGAACACGTCTATTGCCTACAATACTTCAGTGATGCGTCTCCCATCTATACACAGATAGAAATCTATTCGACGAGGCGTGATATGAGAACACACGCAAAGTCTGTAAAATGGATGAATATATTGCGTGTCATACAGAACCAAAAGAAAACTGAATGCATAAATCAGGTGATTTCCACATCATACTCGTTTGTAAAACTGGTCAAAATCGTGTTTAATACAAGAAGGTTTGCGAAAATATTCTGATAGAAAACGCTAATCTTGAGATGATGTCAGCTAGCTGATCAGTATAGTTTTCCGGCATCACCACGTGAGAATGTATGCAAAGCGTACATCAGTATGTGAACACCGTGTCGTTTACCGTGAATAAATAGTTTGATGTTCAATAAATAATTATTTAACCATTCCTTCAAAGAACTCAATTACAATCATTGTACAAGTTTGCAGAATGTACGTAATGCGTATCTAATCAATAAAGAGGTAAATCTTACTCGGGTAGACCTTCAACATTTATTTGACGCTGTGTTAATTGCAAGTTCTTTGTAATTCTGACATTAGGCCTGGTCTTAGCATACATAACATTTGGCTTGTCCCTTTGGTTATTGTCTGATACAGGTACGCGTGTTGAATTTTTACACCCATAACTTTTGTCTTATTATTAAGACATTATTGGTATTCATCGAGGAATAATAATAATAATAATAAGTTCTGATATAATTCCTATAATGTAATAAGTTCCGATAAAATTCCCGGGTCATTTTCTGAAGAAGGCGGACACACTGTGACCATAAAGGCTTGTGAACAAACCCCGAAGAGAAAAGCCATTGAAGACGACACACACTATGCAAATAGCATAAATACTATGCAAATAGTATAAATACTATGCAAATAGTATAAATACTATGCAAATAGTATAAAATACTATGAAGTACATTCCGCAGAAATGAATTCTTGATTCCTTAGCGAACCCAAGCTTTTATCGCTACGTTCGTCTCGGCAAACAGCTTTTGTTTGTTTGTTTTTGCTTAAGGAGTTATCATATACCGGTGGTTACAGACCTGTTAAATATTCATTACAATACACGTCATTCCTTCAGCAGTAAGTTTCATGGAAAAACCGAGTGACGTAACACGTGATTTACATGCGATTTGCATATCACGTGACGTGTCATGCAGACGCACCTCTAGCGCACGAGTCTCACCTTTTCATTCCCTTCTTGGATCTATCCATCGCCCCCTCTAAATTATTCCAGTAAATAGGCGATATCAACACTATATGTTTACTCCATGACATTTACTATATTCCAGCGGAAATGTTTCATAAAAGATTAGGCTATTTTGGCTACTAGTTGGTAGGCATTTCTGCACCGAAATACATGTGTTAACTCCATGTTTTTATACCGTTCTACTTTTGCGTTAAACTGAACATTTTGAACAATAAAAGAAAAGGAAAAACGCAAGCTAATAGCTGCATTGATGGCTTGTAAAATGTGATCTAAGTGAGATGAAGGTGAATACAAGCCTCAATTACTTGATTTTCAACTCCCTTTTATTGCATAGTTATGGCAAAAGGCTTCTTCGCTCCTCATGTTACGTACGGTCAGCTATGAATTTGATGACACGATGGATGTATGAGCGGCGTGACGGCCGGCACGCGCATGTTAGCGGGAGAGTCATGCAGTCCAGTTGGTAGCGCACTGAGCTTTGATTCTCGGGCCTTAGTTAGCCTGCCTGGAGCCTGGTGCCTGGTGCCTGGACCCAACCTGCCGAGACTGGCGGTGGTAGCGGCGGTACCAGCTTACTCGAGCCTCGGCCCGTATTCTCCGAATTTTGAGATTTTGTCGAAGATTTGAAATGTAAAGAATCTACGACAATTACGACATCGTATATCGTCCTAGAATACGTCCATTTCTAATGTTATTATGTCATGTTATCCCGGGAATTGTGGAGTTTTCACCCAGTGCAATATGTGCACAAAGGCGGCATGAAACGCCAAGCGATCTCCCCGTTCTTACCTTTCCTAGGACTGGCGACAGGGGCCTCCTGGGTGTGGGTGGGTCTCTTGGCGGCCTTGCTGTAGCTACCCCCGGGCTTCAGCCCGCTGGGGCCTCCACCGCCACCATCTCTGGCCCCCGGCCCCGGCCCCGGTCCCGGCCCCGGCCCAGGGCCCGCCCTCTGGGTGCCCGGGCCTCGTGGGGTAGGCTGCTCCTGGTTAGGGTAGGAGGCTCCGTGGTGGGGTAGGAGGGCCGGTCCCCCACCGCCGGGGGGCCGCCCCACCCCCGCCCCGTTGGTCAGGGGTGCGTCCTGGCTGAGGTGGAGGGGTCCCCCGCGGCTCTGGTATCCGTCCTTCCGTGGACTGTCGATGTAGCTGTAAGCATAGATAATCATTTACAGACAGTTCCCTGGAGGTAAAGCAATTATTACACATGTAATGTGATACGTTACACGGCTATACCTAGGATATACCCATCAATGACGTATAACTACTAGTTCAATTATCTGGCGTCATAGACATTTTGGAAATTACTATATTCTTTAAACTACCAAACCTAGCTAGACTACCGTAGAACCGCGCGTGGTTATGCGGTGTGCATGTGCACGACGTTTTTTGACGCACAGGCGGTTCTGCGGTACTCAGGCGGCCGGTATCCCAGGCCCTACAACTGCACACCGCATACACACGCGCGGTTCTACGGTACTCAGGCGGCCGGTATCCCAGGGCCTACAACTTCACACCGCATACACACGCGCGGTCCCAGGGCTTACAACTGCACACCGCATACACACGCGCGGTTCTACGGTACTCAGGCGGCCGGTATCCCAGGGCCTACAACTTCACACCGCACAAACACGCGCGGTTCTACGGTACTCAGGCGGCCGGTATCCCAGGTCCTACAACTTCACACCGCATAAATACGCGCGGTTCTACGGTACTCAGGCGGCCGGTATCCCAGGGCCTGCAACTGCACACCGCATACACACGCGCGGTTCTACGGCACTCAGGCGGCCGGTATCCCAGGGCCTACAACTGCACACCGCATAAACCCGCGCGGTTCTACGGTACTCAGGCGGCCGGTGTCCCAGGGCCTGCAACTTCACACCGCACAAACACGCGCGGTTCTACGGTACTCAGGCGGCCGGTATCCCAGGTCCTACAACTTCACACCGCCTAAACACGCGCGGTTCTACGGTACTCAGGCGGCCGGTATCCCAGGGCATGCAACTTCACACCGCATACGCACGCGCGGTTCTACGGCACTCAGGCGGCCGGCATCCCAGGGCCTACAACTGCACACCGCATAAACACGCGCGGTTCTACGGTACTCAGGCGGCCGGTATCCCAGGGCTTACAACTTCACACCGCCTAAACACGCGCGGTTCTACGGTACTCAGGCGGCCGGTATCCCAGGGCCTACAACTGCACACCGCATACACACGCGCGGTTCTACGGTACCCAGGCGGCCGGTATCCCAGGGCCTACAACTTCACACCGCACAAACACGCGCGGTTCTACGGTACTCAGGCGGCCGGTATCCCAGGGCTTACAACTTCACACCGCATAAACACGCGCGGTTCTACGGTACTCAGGCGGCAGGTATCCCAGGGCCTGCAACTTCAGACCGCACGAACACGCAACGGCGGTTCTAGGGCGCTGTGGTGGCCGGCCTTCAGGGGCCTACAAACCACTACGCATTGCAACGCAACGGCAGTAAATTTAAAAGACTGAAGTGAAGTGACGGCCGTGTCTGTGATAGGACTGTACCGGGGTGGGGGGGGGGGGGGGCGCAGGAAATTGGGACTACTGTTCGAATGGTGGAGAGAGGGGTGGGCCAGTTTCAGGTACTGGGGCGTAAAGACCCAGACCTCTTCAGACCCGTGTCTGTGGTGCCCACGGCTAGTGCTGTTATGGTCGCGTTAATGACGGTTAATAATAGTGACTAGCAACATCGTCATCATACCACTACAATAACGATTCATGATGTCACTGTTTGAATGAATGAGAAGGTGTTTTGATCATTTTGTGAAATGGGGATAAACTTGCAGAGTATTTTTTTAACGGCACGGTAAAGTATGATAAAAATTCACCAGAGGGTGTGTAATTGGATATACTTTCATAAAATAATCACAAATACATAGTTCTTTTATCTTGCTATATTATGGGGTGCTTACCGAACGCCGCTTTTTTCACACAAAGGTTAAACTGTGACAAGGAACGTCCCGGGATGAGGAACGATGAAGGTACGAAACATGGACATGCCCCAGCTTAGGCGCCCAGGGCCAGATGCGAACTCAAGACCTGCGGTCTAGAGCACTAACCTCTGTACCAGAGACGTCCCCCTGATCTGTGGTCTTGAACGCTAACCACTACATCGAAGAGGCACCCCCCTGATCTGTGGTCTTGAACGCTAACCAGTACATCGAAGAGGCACCCCCCTGATCTGCGGTCTTGAACGCTAACCACTACACCAGGGAGGGAGGCCTCCCTTATCTGTGGTCTACAACGCTAACCACTACATCAAAGATCCCCCCCCCCCTTGATCTGCGGCCTAGAGCGCTAACCGCTGCACCAGAGAGCCCTCCTCCCCATGATCTTTGGTCTAGAAGGCTAACCACTACACGAGAGAGCCCTCCTCCCCATGATCTTTGGTCTAGAAGACTAACCACTACACCAGGGAGCCCTCCTCCCCATGATCTTTGGTCTAGAAGGCTAACCACTACACGAGAGAGCCCTCCTCCCCATGATCTTTGGTCTAGAAGGCTAACCACTACACCAGAGAGCCCTCCTCCCCATGATCTTTGGTCTAGAAGACTAACCACTACACCAGGGAGCCCTCCTCCCCATGATCTTTGGTCTAGAAGGCTAACCACTACACCAGAGAGCCCTCCTCCCCATGATCTTTGGTCTAGAAGGCTAACCACTACACCAGGGAGCCCTCCTCCCCATGATCTTTGGTCTAGAAGGCTAACCACTACACCAGTGAGCCCTCCTCCCCATGATCTTTGGTCTAGAAGGCTAACCACTACACCAGAGAGCCCTCCTCCCCATGATCTTTGGTCTAGAAGACTAACCACTACACCAGGGAGCCCTCCTCCCCATGATCTTTGGTCTAGAAGGCTAACCACTACACGAGAGAGCCCTCCTCCCCATGATCTTTGGTCTAGAAGGCTAACCACTACACCAGGGAGCCCTCCTCCCCATGATCTTTGGTCTAGAAGGCTAACCACTACACCAGGGAGCCCTCCTCCCCATGATCTTTGGTCTAGAAGGCTAACCACTACACCAGGAACGCCCCCATGACACCACTGCAATACTGAGTCTAAAGCAGAGACAATGGACAGACAGACCAGGCCTTACCCCGGGTTGTTCTTGTTGACGGGCTCGGCCAGGCGATGCGGGGGTCTCATCGGGTGTTGCAGCCTGCGACTCGGCGCCCCCGCCCCCGCCCCCGCCCCTGGGCCGCGCGCTGGTTCCTGGACACCCCAGTTAGGGGCGCTGTCGAGGTGTACGTCCATTCCCGATGAGCGTCTGGAGATGGTGGATCCCACGCTGTACATGGACACCGGCGTCCCGGAAAGCATCCGCTCCCTGGGGGGAGACGCCGGATTGTCATCATATCAAATTGTCTCAATGACACATGTGTTGTTATTGTCATGCAGTCTCTTCTCAAATAGTAAATATATAATAGTATTATGCAAACAACGAGAAATTTCTTTTAGTTCTAGTGTTAATATTTGCACTGCATTACAAATATCTGTACAAATTAGATTGGAATATTAAAATGTCTCAATAACATCTGTGTTGTTGTTTTCAGGGCTTGCGTCTCTTTCTAAATACTGAAATGTTATACTAATTGGTCACGATGTCCTGCCGTTACGCAAAATTGTGTCAACATAGAAAAATCTAATAATTTTACTTATTGCCTTTACATTTGCACGGACATCAGCACTGCAATACATTCGTTCAAATATATCTACATATTAGATATACTGTTTTTTTAAAAAGTATGAACAGTATATGTGTTGTTGCCTCTGGATTCCTGTGATACTATCTTGCAAAAATGCTGAAGTATTATATTCTTGGTGACGGTATCCTTTCCTTACGCAACAATTTGCCAACACAGAGAACTTGTCGAAATACCTCAACTGTAACAAATCAGCGAATTTACGACTTTACACAACAGAACGCATCTATAGGCTTACTTCTCCAGGGCTTCCAGTTTCCGCACAAGACGTTCGTTTTCCCGCGATATGATTTGCTGTTCTCGCCGACCTTGATCCCTGATCTGGTGAAGGTCAGTGTTCTCCGACCTGAAACGATAAGAGTCAATGTCGTCAAAGGTTGGTTGTATATTCAGGACGCTTTAACCACTGTTGGTCATATTGCGTCAATGGAAGAAGGAAGGGAGAGTGGAGTCATGTCCCCGGGGGTAACCCCCTACTCTTTGCGAAGAAGTACATGGCATCTTTATCCTGGCCACAGCGGGGCGCGAACCACCGATCCACGTGCCGTGAGGCTCTCAGGTGGCCCGAACACTCAATGCGCGCGCTCTAACCCACTGAGCAACAGGGCCGGCCCCAAAGCGAGAAATGGTTCCTGGTTCTCATCGATCGTGGGCGCCGTGTATTGAAACAACGCTGTGATTGCCATTTATAGATTTTCTTTAATGTTAGTTCGAGCATTTCGCAAATGGTCTTCCAATCTCAAAGACCCAGATTTATTTGACAAAACGAATATAATGATAATAACTTGCTGCATTAATTAATGTTCAATAACTAATAATAATTTAAAATAATAATTCCAATTTTTAAACGTGATTTAAATAGTAATTAACATTTCAAAACATAATATAAATATTATGTTTTTACTAATTCACTAAACCTAATCATTTAATTACTAATTTAACTAATCTTAATCATGTAATTACTAATTCTGTTTTTTTCTCTCAATAATTTAAATAATAATTACATTTAAAAAATAATTTTAAGAAGCTTCAAAGACAAAACTGTGGACGGTGTTTCTTATCCTTTGGCGAGCGATTTAACATTTTTGACTGTAGCCCTCCTTTACCTCAGAAACGTGGTTAAAGCGTCCTGAATATACAACCAACCAACCAACCCTTACCTCAGTGCCTCGTTCTCTATCATATACTCCTGTAACATCTCGTACAGCCCGTGGTCAGCGACTTTGCCCTCTCTCTTCTGCTCCTTCAACATCGACAGAAACTTCTGGTCGTTCTCTTTTTGAAGCTGACCCTTCGGCTTGACCGGGAAATCCAGCTGGAATAAAAATGATAAAGGGTTAATGAGACATTTGATTTGACCGTGAAGTCCAGCTGGGACAATGCGATAAAGGGTTAATATGACATTTGATTTGTGCTCACAAGGGCTAAACTACATCTAGGAGCCTCCTGCGACGAAGAAAGATGAACGAATGTTGTAACATGCACCAGATTAGGTGCCCGGGCCCGGATTCGAACCCAGGACCGACGGTCAAGGGGCCTGCGCGGCAGCTCAGTGGGCTAGAGCACTCGCCTTGAGTGCTCTGGTCACCTGAGAGCCTAACGGCACGTGGGTCGGTGGTTCGCGCCCCGCTGTGGCCATGTCTGTGTGGTCGCAGGATAAAGATCCCATGTCTTTCTTCGTAAAGAGTAGGGGGTTACCCCCGGAGACATGGCTCCACTCTCCCTTCCTTCTCCCATTGACGCGATATGACCAAAAGTGTCTAAAGCGTCCTGAATAACTAACCAACCAACCTACCTACGGTCAAGTGCGCTAGCTAACCCACTACACCAGGGAGGCACCCAGATGAATAGATAATGTGAATAGATTAGTGGATCCTTCCGTCGCTTCGTCCTATGGGTTCCCTGATCCGGCTTATAGCCCATGTGTACACAAGTGTGGCCTAGAACACCCTTCCCCATTCATACCCTGGCGTGGTATATTTGTCCCCCATGCGCCAGCAATAAGCGATCCTTACTCCGACACTATAAGCCCCGCCCACGTCTGAAACTGACAAGAAAGTGACATGCTGCTTTGTTTGTCCGACCTGTTTGTCCGACATAACGCACGTGGAAGACCTTTTTTCACCACACGATTGGCTAAAAGCGGCAGTGACGTCAGTCAATGATTAATAGCCTGGATCTGTCTATTATCCCCTATAATATATTGTCAGTAAATCCACACTGCACGTGGCTCTCTCACCTGTTGTCTCAGGTAATGGTTCTCTTGCCTCAAAATCTTGATTTCCCTCTTCAAGCTCAGTATAAGTTTTTCTCTAGGATCCTGAAAGAAAAACACAATCAACAATTTAAAAACAAGATCCTTCTCTTTAATATCAAGACCGGACGCGGGAACCAATGCAAGGCAACGAATGAGGAAATTACGTATAAGATGCATTTAGAGATGTAGATCAAAATGCAGTCCAGCAAAAATTATGTAAGCACTAGCTGTTATCACAGATTAAGAACTTGATAATTTCATGTAGTCAATCTACATGCAGAAATGTACGTCTATACCCTTTACATATATACGTGATATGTTTAAGACGCACAGTAGGTACAATAAAGTCAAGAATTAAGGTATATTCTCAAAGTATTAAGGGTGAAACATATATATGTATACATATATATTCACCTATAGACACTGATGTCATATACAATATACGAATTTTCTTATGGAATAAGACCCTTTTCTTTTCGCCGCATTTTGCAGTGCTATTACAACCAGTGCCTTGTCGCCGTCATTGTATAGATACCATGCAGAAGGACCGCAGCCATTGGTTCAGCTTACCATCTTGATCACGGGCTTCGTCTTGATTTTCTTGGCCCTGTTGGCGTACCGCAGCGTGTTGAGTGTCTCCGCACTGTTGGAGGCCGCCGGCGACACGCAGGCAATCTGAAGGTCACAACGCACACAGCAAAGGTCAGACAGCACGTGGCATTTTTATTTGTATGTATACATATTTTGTATATGTATATGTTTTTTGCATGTATATGTACATATACACTCACTTCGTATCTAGCGCCCTTGACAACTGTGGCACCGCATGCTTAAGGACGGCGACTCACGAAGAAGAGCAAGATTATCTTGACCGTGTGATGGTGACGAGCAATGTGGGTGTGGGTTGGGGGTGGAGTGGAGGTGGGTGGGATTATGGGTCTCTATGGGAGATAAACAACACTGTCAGAGGATAAAGCACGAGTAAGCTTATATTATTTTGATTCCTCGTGTTATAGATTAGCGTAACGAATTGCGTCCCGATTGATATAAGCAAAATGTAAATGACCCATCTGACTTATATCTTATATCTTATATATACCCCATTTGTATGCTGATAGCAGTTTTTTTTTAAATTCATTCATTTCTTGGAGATCAACGTCTACATAGGCTATAATATATGTATATATATAACTGAACGTGTGGAATATCGCAGCAAATCTTGTTTACTTTTATATTGGCTATAGCAACCATTATTTTCAACCAATCCCAGGTCGACTAGCGCGATCGGTGAGGGACACTTACCATCAGTGTGACGCCATTTCCGCCGAGGCTGTCAGCCAATAGCTTGGTCAGCTTACTGTCCCGGTATGGAATGTGTCCGCCACGCTTCTTGGCGTCGCCCAAGGCAGATATACAGTTACCTGAGGTCGAATAACAGCCGTGAGACACCATCACAGAATCACAACACGGCAAACCCAATGACAGGTATAGTCAAACCCAGGAAGCCTGAGTCTCGTTCTCGTTTTGATTACTAAAGTGGTGTTGTCATACATATGTCTGATGATTAGAAGTAAACGATTTTAAATGTTTCATCCAATCGAGGGTAAAAAGAGGCATATCCTTTAAACCGCCGTTGCGTTGTCATGCGCAACGGTTTCTCGGTCGCCCGAGTACCGTAGAACCGCCGTTTACGTGTTCATGCGATGTGCAGTTGCAGGTCGCAGGAGGCCGGGTGCCGGAGTGCCCCAGAACCGCCAGTGCGTCATAAATCGTTTCTATATATAGCCAAACGCCAGGATTCTGTGTCCTGCACATGCACACCGCATGAACACACACACAACGGCGGTTCTGCGGGTGATTAAGCTTGATCAGTGCATTGTCTCATGCCATATGTGCACTATTTTTATCCATGTTCGTAGTTTCCAAAACTGGAAGAGTTTCCAAAATGGTTACATTTGCATTAAGGTGAGCCACTGACCGAGAACCAGGAGACTTCTGTTGATGTTATTGGATTCCACGAGGTGAGACGGACTCGTCTGACCGTCTGTCTTAGTCTTCTCGCTGCCTGTGATGGATCAAATATATCAATGGATGGGCAATATATATCAATGGATGGGCAATATGGATCAAATATATCAATGGATCAAATATATCAATGGATGGGCAATATGGATCAAATATATCAATGGATGGCCAATATGGATCAAAGATATCAATGGATCAAATATATCAATGGATGGCCAATATGGATCAAAGATATCAATGGATGGGCAATATGGATCAAATATATCAATGGATGGGCAATATGGATCAAATATATCAATGGAGGGGCAATATGGATCAAATATATCAATGGATCAAATATATCAATGGATGGGCAATATGGATTAAATATATCAATGGATGGGCAACATGGATTAAATATACCAAAGGATGGGCAATGGATCAAACGCTTAACGCTCAGTCTTGTCAATGAAGTGAAATGAATTGGTATTTTATGCTGCTTTTGTGCACACGAGGACTAAACTGGGCTAAGGGACGATGAATGATGACTGAGTGACATATGCCGAAGATTAGATGCCAAGGCCGGGGTTCGAACCCTAGGATTTTATCTGCGGTCTAGTGTGCTACCCACAGTACTTCGAAACTCGCTTAATACATAATATGAAGGAGGGTAATTGCTGAATGTGATGGCTGCCTTTCCAATGCCAGTATTTATTTCCTCGTCCAGGGATAGATTATCCGTGACGTACGGGACCTCCCAGGTAACAAAACTGGTTCACCACCTCTAAAGGCATGTTATTTAGGGTAATCTCTGGCGGTGGTAGGTTGACGAAGCAAATCGTATTACTAAAAACCAACACAAAGTTGCAATCCATCGTCTTTCGCAGACGGACGGCTGCCAACCCCAAAAAAATTGTTGAAATGAGAAGCTAATATAATTGACAGCTTACCGGCCAAGTCGACGAAGGTGAGTTTGCCGTGCTTGGTGACGTAGAGGTTCTCGTCATCCGGGTCCTGCATCTCGCTGTCGATGTTGAGGGTCAGCATGCTGTGGCTGCGGCTCGAGTGCTCGTTCATCGTGTTCGAACTCGTCTGGCGGTTCCGGAGTCCTGGCAACACGGGGGAGGAGGACAACATCATGAAATGTTGGATGTTTTAGGCCACTTTTGTGCACATGAAGGCTGAATTGGGTGACGAGAAATTCAGGGAGAATGTAAATGGCGTTGGATGGAAGGTGTTCCGGATGCTGGTGTCAGGGCGCGAACTCGTGACCTGATTATCTGCAGCTCGGGTGGTTGGTTGGTTGTATATTCAGGACGCTTTGACCACGTTTGGTCATATCGCGTCAATGGGAAAAGGACGGGAAGAGCGGAGCCATTTCCCCGGGGGTAACCCCCTACTCTTTGCGAAGAGGGACATGGGATCTTTATCCTGCGACCACACAGACATGGCCACAGCGGGGCTCGAACCACCGATCCACGTGCCGTTAGGCTCTCAGGTGGCCAGCCAGAGCACTCAAGGCGAGCGCTCTACCCCACTGAGCTACCGGGCCGGCCCCAGGCGAGAAGAGGAAGAAATCATGAAATGTTGGACGTTTTAGGCAACTATGATGGCTGAACTGAGTGCTGAGACGTTCCGGGACAAGGTAAATGGTGTTCGATGAACTGTGTCTCGGGATGCAGCTGTAGGGGCGCAAAACCTGTTGAACTGCATCTCGAGTGGACATTAGGAGGGAAATACATAATTACTTATAGTAGTGCATAGTCAGAAAGGAACGAATATAGTATCATATATACATATATGGTAGCTGCCATCGTGTGAACTGGTGGGTTATGTTGACCTATTTAGTCATCACATTTATTTATCTTCTAGTTATCACGGTAATGCCAAAATAGATCCGTTTGCATTGCGCCCCTCGGATATAAGCATGATAAAACACGGAGTTCGCAAAACAGTAGACGCCATTACATTTACCGATGGTCTTTCAATCTTAGCTGGAAATGTATTTTTTTTATCATATATGCGTTTATGCCAAATATATATATGTTAACACCAAGTCAAATACATACAAAGACATAGCTTAATTATGTAGCTGGCATAACCCAAGGCGCGGCATGGCACGGTCAAAGATGACTTGAAAAATAATATGTGTCAGGAAGATAAAGAAACCATTGGGGTATGCGAATTATAGTTCATAGCAGAAGGAAAGACAACAGAGGAAAACGATGACTTCTAATTCAATGATTCCGCAATACGAGAATCATGGAAGTCTTCTGAGAATACTGTGCATTTCTTGTGGCATTTCTTCCGACGCTTCTTCTTATTGTTTTATTTTCTTGAAAAGACATGTGGGCGACTTCTTATCAGCGAAAAACAGACTGTACATGACGACAGCAGACCATGGGACCATATAGGACCATGGGACCCTCAGCCCCCCCCCACCCTCCCCTCCTACCCGTCCCCCCTCTTCAATCAGTGCAGTCAGTAGCCGTCATGTTATAGATAATGTATGTACGTGGAGGGCTCTTGACCTGGGCCAGCTGACACCAAACCCACGCCATGTTTGTTTGGCTTGCCCTGGTGGGGCGGGTGTCAAGTGCCCGTGATGTGTGGTTAATAACGTAAGTAAGAGGGTTAGAGAGGGTATGTCCGCACTGGAAATGTTCTGCGTTCCGATAGTTTTTGATCCAATCACCTTGTTTTGCTGCTCGTCACTTATCCGTAATCGTTATATTCTGCTGTTGAGGGTCAGTCGCGTTCCCCCAGGAGGATTTGGAAATATTTGTGGAGTATTTAACCATTAAAGGTTCTGTTACAGGTGATTTTAATGGTACTGCCACTCTTGGCGAATCCCAGAGCATATAAATAAGACTGGTTCCAATCAAAATTGTGACCAGTTGAGTCGCCATTTGCCAGGAGCCCCATTTGTGATGACGTATCGAAAAATATCGTGGCAACCGGGGTTCTTTCTGTGTAAACATTGTCGTCATAGTCACTTTAACTTTAATTGTGCCTGGCTCTAAATAAAAGCTATGATTCATGTTTGTCTTCAAGACAACGGCACTGCTTTCCAGGTCAACATTACTTAGAAAGAAACATAGTTTTGTAATATTTCCAGACAAGACAAATCTTATTGGGTTTTCGAAAGTTATCAACAGGTCAAGTGGCAATCCTTTCCTCTCGCTTCAAAATGGTGTGTATGCTCTTGGACACTGCTTCACGGTCATAAGGATGCCATATGTGGTGTTCCAGGACATAGTTTAGTATTGATTTGTGATAGGACCACATCATCAGAGTAACGTGCTGGTCGTAGAGTCTACAAGTCTAAAAAAATAGACATTGTAAACCAAGACGGACGACGTTAAATATTGCTGATAGGAGATGTGTTCCAACTCGTTCGTCTCAGAATACTTATTATACTTAGTTCCTATATTTGTAGTTTGAATGTTGTATTCTGCTTAGCGTGCCACTCATATGGCAGAAAACATGGCGCAAATATCCCATTGTTGCAAAAGCAGCCTTGTGCAACTGAGCGATCTTCCGTAATTCCGTAAGTTAATTCTCCACGTATATCATTGTATATGAACCATAATAAGTAGACCAAGAAGAAATAACCGAAAACATTAAATACTGTCTCAAGTTGTCTACACTCCGCTATCTTTTTTTTCAAGTCTAATTCCCCTTATATATAACCCTACTTTAGACGATATGTCTGTAAACAGTCCAAGACGGGCTAACAATGCGCATAGCAACAATGAGCTAACAATATATATGTACAACGTTGAAATAATGCATAGGAAATGAGTGTGTTAGCAAACACAGGACACAAACAATACGCTGAATTCACTCAACATGCCATTGCCGCCACCGACTGTACACATAGACAGACCCTGCATGGGTCGCAAACAGAAGTAAGACAGTGACAAATTGGGCGCCGTTTGTCCACAAACACGCTGTATACGTCGGACAAGGCGGTAAATCAGATGGGACAGCGGGTAGCTCTCATGAATAGTCATGAGGCTAATACTGTGCTGTACAGTAAGTGACACGTGATTGACATCCTCATGTGGTCAGAACAATGCAGCTTTTCCAAGAAGGCCTCGGATATGAAGGGTTGAATGAATCTTTCCCAAGGTGCAGAGGCCAGCGTTCGAATCCATGACCTGTTGGTCTCTTATTGACTGAGCTAGGGAAGCTTAAACCATTCGAATGGTATAAATTGCCGATGGCCGCCATTTGGTTTACGGCTTGAAACTTGATTTATATATATGTGTCTTACCATGCATGGAATCATAAAAAAAAACATGTGTTTTGCATGATCGATCGTCAACCCATCATTTTATGATTAGTTACTTTAAGTAATACAAAATCGTTTTGCCGGAGATCGCCAACACGCCAGCAGCGATTTGTTGAGAATGCGGATTGACGAGAAAACGATTTGTTGCGAATGCGGTTTCACCAGAAAGCGATTTGTTGAGAATGCGGCAGACCGTCATCAACAATGACGTATTTAGCAACGTGCAACATTCGGTAAAGCAGGTTAGATGGTATAGGGTTTTCTAAAAGTGGGTTTGAGCGGCAACAAAGCTACCACTGCGGTAACGGTTGCTCGTTTTACACAGTCTATCATAATGCTCAAACTGACATGACACCCTGTATAGATAGCGATTTATCACAACGTGTATTCTGATCTCAGGCTGCCGACTGAAGGCAAATGTATATACAAAGCACATGCAAGAATCGATGTGGGTGTGCCTACAGGACGACACTGCTAATACACACACCACAATCATTCTACACACAATATCTCAGTATAAATATACCGGTCAAGGACACACACAAAAAACAAATAAATGGGCTTACATATATAAACACCTGAGAGTGAATAAACTCCCGGGGGTGAATAAGCGCCCCGGGGGTGAATAACCTCCAGGAAACCAACATTCCTGCTACCGCATTTACATTCCTTGCAATACGAGGTATTATATACCGTTATATTTATATCGTGTGATATACATATATATTACCTTGGTTTAGGGCTTCCGTCTGGTCCACAAACCTCTCGGTTAAGACCGGAAGTCCGATATCCATGGAGTCGATATCCAGTTTGAGGGGTCCCAGGATCTGACCGTCATCCGTCTGGAGGTACACGACATACACCTCCCGACTCTCCACACTCCCCAAGTCGCCGCCTCCGCCGCCGTCGTCATCATCATCCGAGTCCATGTCCCGCTGCGGATAAACGTTGCCTTGGTTGCCATTGTTCCCCGCGTCATCGCGGTTGCCATGTAGACTGTCGGCGCGTGGCGTTCTATTGTTGTTGCTGTTCTTGTTCTGGCCGCCGCTTTCCTCCTCCTCGATGATCTCTCGGATCTGTTTGTACATACTCTGAGATTTGTGGAGCAGCTGCCGCAGCGGTATCTTGCTGTTGCTGTTGCTGCTGCTGCTACCGCTCGGAGCGGTATCGAAATTGACCTTCTTTTTTGCTCCAGTCGCCCGATCAAGGTCATCCGTCGACGTGGCGACCGTTTTCGGTTCGTCGTGCGTCTGCGTCGAGGCGTCAGACGGCTGAAGGCTGGAGGTTTGGCCGATGACGTCATCCGTCTTCCGAGGACGGGTCGTGGGCGATCGCATCTCCGCTCTGGCTTCCTTAGTGTTGTTATTACTATTGTTATAAGTCGTGCCGTGGGTGCCGGCCGGTTTAATACTGCTCTCCCTGAGGATCTTATCAGTTTGAACGGCAATTTCCTGAGGAGACGTACCGCGTCGCTTGTCTTCCCCCTTCCTCTCCTCCGCCTCTTCTAAGTCGGAGAGGCTGACGTGGTCAGTCTGCACCTCACTCTCCTTTACCCTCTTGGTCCGCCGCCGATCCCGGTCCCGATCCCGGTCCCGTTCCCGGAAGGGATCCCGGCGACCGGTCGATCCGGAACCGATTCCCGGAAGGTGCAACGGAGACAGAGTCCGAGGCGTGTAGGCCGCCGGAGACGCCGCTGACCCGACGTTGCTATGGTTACGGCTGCCCTGCTTGGAGGCATTCCGGATCAGATACTGCACGGATTCGGTGTTTGTCCCCGCGGCTTTCGGCGGCCGTTTGCGGAAGTCGCCCTTCTGGAACGTCGCAGGTTCCTCCTGGTATCGTTCTGGATCGGAATGCTGCTGCTGCTGCTGGCGATGGTGGTAGCGCGGCTGATGATGCGGTTCGCGAATAGGCAGAGACGCGAACTCGTATTGGTTTCGACGGCGACTCATCTGTCCCGGATCGGACGGCGGTCCCCGGTATTGATCCGGAAGGGGCGGACCCCTCTGGCTTAACAAGTGCTTGGCGCTTAAATCCTTTAAATAATCCGGCGTTAACCGTCCGGAATCTCCGGTCTTCCGGAACCGGGTATTATCCCCATCCGGAATCCGGTTTCCCAGTCCGCCATTATGTAATCGATTATTATTGTATCCAGATTCCCGTAATGATCGCGGATCAGAGGGTTTGGGCATCTGGGGATCCTGGACCGCTCGATCCGGGAAGCGCCCGGGAGCCATCATCTTGTCGTATCCGGGTCTCCGGATCTGTTCCCGCTGAAGATCCCGCTGGAGATCTCGCTGGAGATCCCGTACAATGGTGGCATCCAGACGACGTTCAAACTGCGTCCTGGCATTGGTTTGATCCGGATGGTGGTAACGTCTGGACATGGTATCCCGACGTTGAGCGCCGTAGGGATCCCACCCTCTGTAATCTATGCCGGTGTCGCTAGTATGATCCACGTAACGCACGGAATCCTCCTCCGAATCCGGGAAATCCAACTCAGCCTCGCTGCTGTCCTTATAACCAGGATCAGAAATGTAAACTGCGACGGAATTATCCCCGGCTTGGTTTTTGCTTTTTGTCCCGCGCGGTGGGTACCGGAAGTGACGTGGGCTATGATCTGCAGGTAAGTATCCTCCGCCGCGGTGACGAGCCTCGTTTTCGTGTCCAAAAAGCCCGGTGGCGGGTCTGTTTATTGGCTGGGTTAGCCTATTGTCTCCCGAAACGGTATGTTCCCAGGGGATCCCGCTAGATTCCCTTTGTGTGGCGCTGGAAATGAAGGGATCGTCCACGTCGTGGATGCCAGTTGGCGATCGACCCCCGAAATCGACGTGGGGTGGTGGTGGTGGGCGGGGGGATGGCGAGGGTGATGGGGCGCCGTCTCCGGGGGGTCCCCGCTCTACCGCCCCGTATGAACCCGTCAGGTTCTGGTCCTGGGTGTGCCTCTGGCGGTGGGTTTTGTAGCTACCAGCGGTGGCGGTGTCATCGATCGGCCTCGTGTCTCCGCCATCGATAGTTAAAGTTTGCCCCGCGCGGTGGTAATAAACCGGCTCTGTATTGGGTGCGAACTGGCTATTGTACGAACCATGTAGCGGTATAGATCGGGAGGGGTACCACCCGGCCGCCGCCGGCCCCCGAGTAGGAGCGACGGTAGGGGTAAGGGGCTCCTCCTCCTCCTGCTGCTCAGGCCAGTGACTCGACCCGTCTCTCAGCGAGGGACGCAAGCCGCGCGTCTCGCTAGGCGGCGCCACTAGACGCCGGCGCGGGTCGGTGTCCGCGTGCGGAGGGTGAACACCACCCGGCTGTCGCTGGTGGCGCTGTTGTCGGTCTCCCGCGACGATTTGTCCGGCGGGGTCTCTTTGATGGTCCCGCTCAGGGACTTCACTCGCGTCCGGCTGCTCCGTGCGGACAAACAAGTTTATGTTCAGATTGCCGTCGGCGCCCACCGAGACGTCGTCTGGTCTGGGTCCCCTCAGCGGTGTCGCGTCCACTGATGAGTTGAGGGGTGGTGGTGCCCGCTGCTGATTCTCCCCGCCTCCTCTCGCCGCGGGGTCGGCACCAGTCTCCTCCCGCACGATGGCCTTCACCAAGTTAACGCGGACGTTGGAGTGCTGTAGGACTTGCCTCCGCCTGGTACTCAACGGTCCATCTGTATCCCCATCCCCATCCCCGCTACCATCACCTCTCCCTGAGTCATCAGCCTGTTGCGCGGCCTGACCGCCGACGGTAAAAGTCCCGCTCTTTACCAAGGGTAAGCCGAGTTCTGGGATAGTGGGGATAGGCCTAGGGTTGCTGTTCCCCCGTCTCGGGGACTGCCGCGGCGTGAATTTCGAGGGGTTTGGCTTACGATTTCTGAGGCTGCTGAACGGTCTGTACCTTACGATTTCTGAGGCTGCTGAACGGTCTGTACACCACCCGTGGCCTGCCGCTCGGTGTCGCCACCAGTCCTGTCCCAGCCTGGCCGCCGGCACCCGCAGCTACGGCGCCCGCACCCGCACCGGCCCGTTGCCGTAGGGTGGTCCTCTCCCGGTGGGCGGTGGTGCCCCCACCCCGCCTGCCCGGGGGGTCCTTGGACTTGAAAGCCGCGGGGTCACGGCGCTGGATGTTAGGGTTGGCTCCGACGGTGGTGCCGCTGGGCGGGGTAGGGCGGGGGCGGGGGGTGCGCTCCTTGTGAGTAGTAGTAGTAGGACCCCGGGCGGTGACGATCTGGGGGTGTGACCGCTGGGTGACAGCGGCGGCGGCGGCAGCGGTGGAGGCGCTGGGGTCGTAGCGACGACTGATCGGGGTAAATACCTTGAACTGGCTATCGATGGGCCCGTTCATAACGCTGTCCGTCCACTCATAACCGGTGGGTGACCATGAGCAATCGTCCCTTTGGGAGGAACCCTCCGGTCTCCAAATGGGCCATGAATTTTTTTAAATTAAATCCACACACACACACACCTATGACATTGTCAGTCCTCCTCGGCGCTCAAGCGGAGTGATCCCGGGGGCTACGGCCACCGCTCACACCTGTGAGCAGTAAGGCCTGCCCGCAGCTCAAGTGGAGCTCAGCCAATAAGCCTACAGACACACTGGTGGCTCGATAGCGATGACGGCTAATGAGGAGACAAGTTCAAGAGATCATCAGTCACCGTCTGTCTCGATCGCGTCCCCGGCACGTTATTCCTCATATCCTTGGGTAAATTCTTCTCGTGCCTACATTGTGACACTCGATTGTTTGATTGGACGGTAGTAGCGAGAGTGATGGTGAACGTGAGCTAGAAGGCGAAGAGATGTTGGAGGGAAGGGTAAAATAAGGCAGTTAGTCCTGATAATCCTCTAATCTGACGCTCGGCCTTCCCACTCCACAGCCTCACCCTCACCCTCATGCTCACCCTCAACCAAACACTCATCAATCATATTGGAGTGGCTTCGTTTGAGAGACCACCGACAGACGTCGCCACTCTGTGCGATTTGGTCAAAGAATATTCCGCCGATTGTTGCCTTATCGCTGCCGTCGTGGCGTCCTCCACATTAGAGCCACCTCCTATAAAAATATATCGATAAAATCAACACAAATCGCTCTCAGATAAGACGTCCAACTTCATTTGCTGAAGCCTTCATTTTGAAAATAATATGCCACACTGTTCAGGTGACATCTGCGCGACATTAATACCAGCCTCGTGTCAATATGTAAACAGTCGCTATGCCACAGTCGACATCTTTGTCAACCCGGGCGTTCCTCAGGCAAGGAACAAAACTATAAAAAACATCTCATGACGGCACCGACCATTCGTTGCTAAAGCCACTGTTTGCATCCCTATAAAACCTTGAGTCGAAAAGTTAAGCCGTTGTTAAGCGCGCTGAAGGAGTTAAGTATTTGTTAAGCGCGCTGAAGGAGTTAAGTATTTGTTAAGCGCCAAGAGGTTAAGTTCCATGTCGCGGAGAAGTCACTATCGGGGTCACAGAAAAAACAGCGAGATGTTAGGCGTCTCCCTGGGCTCCTAACAAGGGATTCTATTGACTGAGTACTTGTACTGTCGTATACGGCCTGTTGTAATGCTATACCAGCAGTACCAGGACGCACCTGTAAGACTATGAAGCGCGTCTTGTCACGAGGACCTAGCCTCACCGTGCCACTCGAAAGGAACTGCCGTGTTATGGAGACCAGAAAAAGAGGAAATGCTGTTTGTACCAGGCGGCATCGCCTTAAGAACAAAGTTTAAGTGTACGTTTTATTGATTGCGGGCCGTCCTGGTTGAAGAGAGCTTATGCTTTTGGTTATAAGAGTAATATGAACTGGTTAGATGATCACATCATCCGAGTCATCGTGTTATCAAATTGTAATTTTTCCTGTTTTAAGTTATTGTCATTTTCTCTGTTTTAAGTTATGGCACTATAACAGCTATTTGTAAAACCAACGATTGAATATTTAGCCAGTAAAACTTCTTTTAACTTGGGTGGCGCTCATGATAGCCAGGTCTTAATTAATGGGAATCCCCCGACCATTTGTATTCAATGTCTTTTTAGACCTATGTGGCTACAAGTCTTGGGCCAATAAACATATTTTGATTTTAACTTTGGTGATTATTGTTACCGCTATCACAAAGTCTTTTGTCGTAAAAGCAGACGTCTTATTTATCTTAACTTTCATTCGGTAATATTAAAAATAAGAGGTAACACCGTCTGACTAGCTGCTCACCTCATTGCGCTACTTGACAGCGCCCACTTATCCGGTCCCCAAGAGCAAATAATGAACTTAATAACTAGTCACCCCTTCAGAAAATTCGATCACGGAAGGCGAATTCGTGGGGCAATATGCACTCCTAGTACCCCAGAAATCGATAGACATTTTTCACTGAACTTCTTTCGCAGAATTGGTGGTCCCATAAACAATTCAGTATATAGATTGGATTTGCTAGCCGCCTGTGATCCAGAAGTTTGTAAAGTGACCATTTGATCTTAAGATCAAGATATCAATATAATTTGATCTTAGCATCGAAAATCGGCCTAATTCTCTGTCTAGTATGTGTATCCATTTTCACACAGCAGGACTCAGTTATAAATTTTTTTCTGAAACTTCCTAAACCTGTATGAAATGTAGGACACATAGGTTATGGACACATAGGTTATGGTATATAGCTGTGCGATACTATTGTTATAAATATAGCTTATACTTCCTCTATTACACCCGTTTAGCTGATACCAGCAACATATACTACTTCATAACATATAAACTTCCACCAAAATATATAGCTAGCATAGCATACATCGAATGATGGGATTTATTCATAAACTCGCGTAAAGTACTGGATAGGATAGTCATCCGTTTTATATAGAATAGAATAGTCAGGACACTTGTGCCGTTGCGTTAAGACTAAATTATTCACCAATTATAAACTGAAATCCTGTCAATACTCTTCTGTTAAGGAATATGTAGGGGTCTGGGCTTCAGCGTCCAGTGTCGATTAAAAAAAAAAATCTTGTGTCGATGTCGCTTTTTCAGATCCTCAGTATCGGAATTTGGGGGTCAATGTCGAATATCGATTTTTCAAATATGCCTGTGTCACGTGTCGCCATTTACCTCTTCCAGACCCCTATATGTTACTCTGCCCCAAATTTCTGCTTGGTCTATATAGTTCAGTTCTACTGTACCTGGGGGTACATATGTCTCGCCTTATGGCGAGCAAGGAGGGGAGGGGTTGTGGGGCGGAAGCGGGGGCACTGACGGTTGGCAGGACGAGCGGTTCTGGGTAGTTGACACACATATCCAGGCGGCTACGAGCGTCCGGTGACCGGTGAAAACGCCGAGACAGCTCCTGTTTTTTGCCAGTTTTTTTTTCCGTTCTTTCCAGGGACGGGATGTCGGGTGGGCTGCGTGTGTGGCTGTGGGTGGGTGGGGCGGGGGGGGGGGGGGGGGTGGGGGTGATTGTGATTGTGAATGTGGACGTCACGGCCCACATTTACCAATTATAGGTTGGGTTGGTTGTATATTCAGGACCCTTTAACCACTTTTGGTTATATCGCGTTAACGGGAGAAGGAAGGGAGAGTGAAGCCATGTCCCCGTATTACCAGTTATTGGAGAAGAGGCATTGGTGTCAGTAACTGCAATAAGGATGCTCGGTAACGTCTCTCTGCGGATGGTATATTTACAGCTGTCGGTTCAAAGAGAAAACACCCAATATATATAAAGAGACAGATTGTATATTTGGTTTATTCGCGATGGAGAGTCTTCCTAAAGGGAATCCCGAGTAAACCTAAATTTTGCCAATATCGGATAATTTTGCCCCGGTCTCCATTTGTTTTTACCCTGCAGTTGAACCTTGATCAAAGCCCTGTGTAATCCGATATATTGTTTTGCCCCAGGCACGTTCGCTTTATGGGGATTCTGGTCTATATATATGGCGTATTTGTGTCCTATTCACAGAATCGGAGGAAAGTTCTGTCCAGCGTTGAACAACGATGGAGATAAAGCAAAGATACCTGGCTCTTTACAGTTCATTATAAATCCTTCCTTGACACATGACACCCAACAAGAAACGGAGTTTGCTCCAAAAGATGTATCGACAAATACATCAAAACGGCAATCAATATAATGCATACAATGAAATAAAGATGCCAATAAGAGCGTAAGTCTCCCTTATTTATAGCCCAATGCATATCATATGGTTAGATTACTTGTATCAAAGGAATCTGGTAATGCTGATGAAATTAAAACACTTTGCAAAAACAAACTCATTTGCACATCTGATAACACAATGCATCTTACGGTACCCAGCAACGGTCACGTGTCGCGATTGCTTATGTATTAAACATAAATTAGCATTCACACTGGAAAACCAGCTGTGCTCGTCAATTTATGACCAACTTCCTTATTGTCCATTCCGAAGGTAGAAAGTAGTCCATCCATCCATCACGTATTCCTCCGCAAATATCCGAACTATTGTTGCCGACGAGTATGCATATTCACGCCTTCTTTATACAAATTTATACGTCTTATTCCGTTGGACAACATAAATACCTTGCCGGACACTACACGACTAGCTGGTTCCCTGCCTTGCCACTTTTTGCCATTTCCACACTGAACGACACCGGGGTGCCGTCAGCGGCAGGGAACCAGTTTGTAGGCTCCATTGATTTCCAGCGGTCCAGTGTCCAGCGTGAGGTCCTTACTAAACCCGCTGATTGACGATCATCATAGATTAACCCCCCCAATCCCCTCCCCCCTCCCCCATCTCCTTCACACTCCCCCTCCCACCTCCTACCCGCAACCCCCCAACCCCATCGACACCCACACTCTCCTAGCCTAAGACATCGGGACGCCCATTACTAAAAAACAATTGCGGCAACACAGTTGTGTATAAGTAACCCTGAGCGGTGTCAGATCGTGTTACCCATATGATGAATGACCCTCTGGCGGCCATGCCGGTTTTCTCTGCGGCGTACCAAACAGGACATCCCAACGGTGTGCAGGCCAATTGACTTGGCAGGCTTCCGGTGTTTGCCGCCACACTCCTGTCTTGGGGTGATGGGTGATAAATCTATTGCGCTCCAGTTCCTCCCTCAGTAAAAACCACGTGACCGCTTCAGACCGCTTCTCGTCGCGGCCACGCGGTGGCGCCACCTAGGCGTCAATACAGTAACACAATGTCTCCATGGTGACACGTGTTGCAACCACGTGCTACCCAAGAGGGAGGTACATAACTATAAACGTTGGTGCAAGAAGTACCGCAGATATGTCTATATGTATCTATATCATTATTTACATATATAACTATGCATAGATATATATATATAGGGAGACGGCTGTGGCATATACTAACCTATTGTTATACCCGATCGCAATGCGGTGCCTGCAGTTTAATGTCCTAATTTAGATATAATATATTAATTGGGCATTAATATGACATATTAATTGGTTATTAATATAATAGATTAATTGGATATTAACATAATATATTGATTAGAATATAGTCGTTTACTGAGCCTGTCATATTTGTATCCGAGCCCTACGATTTCACCAAGACGACAAGCTACAGCTGCAGATCAACATCAAGGTAGGCAAAGCTAACCCATATATAATAATTTCAAGCAGAACTTTAGGATTTGCTTTACACATCATTCTATCGAGCCCGCGGGTTGGAATGACAGCATAAAAAGAATACTACCTAAAATATATTGGCACACAACCGTTAGGGTGGGGGGGGGGTTTGACCCCACTCCTCGCCCCCGCCAAAGAAACAGGGAAAAGGACCTTGAAGTGCTGAAAGTTCACCCACCCCGAGGCGACCAGGTATTACCACAGAGGCATATTTATATATGAATGAAATGAATGAAATAATCCAATATTCCTCGCTCCCAGTCGGCGGCCAATAAAGCGAGTGTCACTCTAAACTCTCCCCAGTTCCCTCGCCTCCCAACGGCATCGACTGATTGATTTGTGGAGCCGTAAAAGAGTCCCCTAGTGACAATGCATCGATCTGGCTCCTTAATCAACACTGAGCCCCCCCACCCCCGCCCACCCTCCTCCTTCCTCGGCCGTGGCCATGCAGCCTGCTAGGCGGCCGCCAAGTAATCGCTGTCGTTTGTGTAGCGGAGACAGGACAAAACGTGGCAGTTGGCAGGTCAAGTCATCGCCATCCCGGACGAAACTGTCGCCAGAGATTTGTTTTCGTCCCGCAGTTAGTCTTAGCTTTAGCGATTCGGGTTTTTTTCCCCGAGGCGAGTGACATTTGGCACTTGCATGACGACCTGCCCCCCCCCCCTCCGCCCCCCTACCTACCAACTACAGCTCCATCCCAACCCCACAACTAAAATTACAAATTTAAATAACAATAAATATTTTAAATACAACATTTCTATCATAAAAACTAGCGATATTATTAAAAGCCTGCTTGCATACATGCGTCCGCCATAGACCGACATTGTTTTTTCATGACACGGTACACAAAGGCATTTAAACACCATTGACATGAATTATGACAAGACGAGTGCCATCGACTTCCCTTCCGTGACGAATGGTCATATCCACTGGTTGTTAATCCTCATACAGAAGGACATTCCATTCTTCTCAATCAGGTCTTAATATAATGGGAGAAGCATTGCCCTAATAATGCATCGCACTATATCATCCTTTTCCCCATTTACAACGATACGAGTGAGTGAAATTCCTTGGCCTGCAGCAGTTGTGTCTCCCTTGACTGAGCGCCTCCAGGTGTTTCGCACTTCCGGCGTTTGTGTCAACACCCGTTGCGAAAGTCGTAAGACCCGTCACGCACGCCAGGCTTAGACCGTAGCCATGACGATGCCAGTACCATGGCGGCTTGCACTCCTCCAGCTACCAATCCTCAGTGAATAATGATAAACAGGGTCGTGTTAAGTAAGACACATATATACGCACATAGAGACAGCGGTAATGCTTACATCCATCCAAGTCTCTCTGCCCATGGTGGTATTTCTTGGGTCTGGACACCAGGGTCCCAACTACCAAGAGTCACCCGTACAGCGCTTAAGATGTTTTACAAACAAACCGATTCTTGTCATGGAAGGCGTAAAAACCGCGAGTCGACTTTACGCTGTTTGCCGAATCTATGCTTTGGTTTTCATTATTTGTTGATTCCCAAGCCAATCACGGTCCAGTTGCCCGGGTCACGTTTCACCCGATCGAATGCCGGCCGGACGTGCCCAAGTCCAAGAAGCCGTGATTGCGGCGAGACAGCCAACACGACGGAGAGTAACGTAAGACGCGATAACCGGCGCCCGCGCGCTAGCTAACCGCCATGCGAGAGTCTTTCTTCCATTTCGAACGTCCGTAACCCACAGGCTTGCGTTGTCAGAATGCATGTATTCTTACGTTAGGCTTGTGTAGTTGTAAGGTATGTCTTCAATAAGTTAGGCTTGCGTAATTGTAATGTATGTATTCGTAGCAAAGGGAATCTTCGTGCGTCAGGTTTAAGTCGCAGCGAAGTCAATCCTCGAGCGTCAAGTTTAATTAGGCAGATTCAGATACCACTTCCTGTGCGGCATGAATGGGCGTCTATAACACCTTTGGTTGCATCGGGAATCGTAATTCAATGAAGGATGCTAAACCATGCAACGGATACAACGGCACGTTTTACTCATTTATGATAGCATAAACGAAAGCCCCTCTAGCAACTAAATTCTGTCACAATTGAGATCAGTGATAAATATTTCAGGACTAACAGTCCTCGCCTTGCCTATGAACCTTGTAACTACGATTGTGATCGTAACATAACTGACCATAATCATATACTATATAACTGATAACAAACCACGCATATTAAAATTTAAATGCCTCTCATTGCAGTTGGCATTGGTAGTGATACAACTTCCGAATCTCCGAACGTGATTCAACAGGAAGAAATAAATAAACCTACACATCTGAAGAACATCTGGAAAGTCACCTAGCCTACCCTGTTGATGTACACGACAGGGACTGACATTACCTGTCCTATCGGGCCACTCTGATGTCGATATACAGGAGGTTACAATATATCCATCCTCCCAGGAAAACACCACCACATTACACCATTTCAACTGGCCAACATAGCCTTTCCGTTCCTGTTCTTCTCTAAGCATATCCGGTACGGCAGCCCGATGTGTCTGTTCCCTCCCACAGAAAACCCGGATGTAGCCATGGCGACAGCTGGAAGTTGCCAGCAGTTCCTCGCGTCGCGCGCGCATGGCCGTAAGCACGTAGGCCACGCCTCGCGAAGCAAACAACGCTCCCCCCTTCCCTTCCCTACCCCTTCCTCTACCCCCATCATCTCTATACTCAGGCAGGGCGATTAAAGCAAGTAAACCCACGGCGAAACCTTCCCAGGTGAGTTCCTTTCCCGCTGAACTACCCCGGGAGCCGTTTGCCTACACTTTTCATTGATTAAGTCAACAGACGATATATCTTCCAGGGACAAGGTGGGATAAAGACCCGGTTAAAATATATCATACGCTCCACCGACCACCGGAGCAGTCGATAAAGTAAATGATAATAAAAACATTGTCAGATATATAACAACCCTAGGCACCAGCATCGATACTGTCAAACACCTTCGCCTGCAGTGGTAGCTATGTTAGTTTATTAGGTGGAGACAATCTGTCTTACTTCCGTCGCTAGTGGCTGACGGGTGATAGTCGATATGATGTATTCAAGATAGAGACGGTTGTTGGTTGTATATTCAGGACGCTTTAACCACTTGTGTCAATGGGAGAAGGAAGGGAAAGTGGAGCCATGTCCCCGGGGGTTACCCCCTACTCTTTGCGAAGAAGGACATGGGATCTTTATCCTGCGATCACACAGACATGGCCACTGCGGGGCTCCAACCCGCGATCCACGTGCCGTTAGGCTCTCAGGTGGCTAGAGCACTCAAGGCGAGCGCTCGAACCCACTGAGCTATCTGGCCGGCACCCAGGAAACATACGGTGTCGCTGTATTAGTTAACATTGGTGTTTCGGCGGCACACTCCGTCGCTTTAACCTGTAGTTCATATTGCAGGTATACAGCGTTCTGTAATTTACGGGCGTACTTATTCCCATAAAACAAATAACAATATAAAAAAACTAATACACATATATAGCTATCACAAGGTATTTTTCACATATAGGCAAATCTCATGTACACGTCCTTGAAGCATATTATGTCATAGAGGCAATTTTGGCAATTTGGGCATTTTCTTCCAGTTCGTGCATAGAATAGTGTTTAACGGGAATGGTTTAGAATGTTAGTCAGCTCATCATGGTAATTTACAGCCCATATGTTTTTCCTTTCCTCAATAGACACCTCTAGCCGAAAAACATGATAAAAAGTTTAATGCAGGACCAACAAACTTCAAAGAGCACCGAGCCAACGAACGATTTGCAACATTACTGTCACTGTTATGAAGCTTCTCAGCGAAGGTCATTTAAAGGGTGATTTTTTGCACCATGTAAATTGTGTTATATTTACAATAAAATAGCGCATGACTATAGTAGCAAATGAAGGATTCGGTCTAGGAGACATTCCTTTATTTTTTTTAGAGCAATATCCGTCCCATCTAGGTTTTATCTCCCCGCCCCCCCCCATTCAATTGCGGGTTTACAACAATAACATCCGTCCCGTCCCATTCAGACCCTGGTCGTCTTTTTCTTTAAATAAGTTGTATTTTATTTTTGTCGTGTATGGTTACTGTGGGATCACTTGTGATGCATATGGTCATATTATTGGAAACTTCTACCAATCTCATATAATATAAGCAGACTTTCACCATTTTATCACGACGTGGTAATACTTAGAAATCCATTTAGGGTCGATCAGTTACCGCTGGAAAACAGGGTTCGAGAAACATGGCGTCAGCAACGCAATTTAACATGTTCTCCATCTTATCAGTGCTTTTGCGCATTTTATTAATTTTAGACCTAAAGCAGCCTACTTACATGCGCCATCTTAGATTGTTTTTACATTTTAGAATCTAAAAGCATCTTAAAATTATGATGCATATGTTTTATATCTCTTTGAGCGTGTAAAACAACAACATAAACTTTCAACATAAACTGCCCGGTTATTTACATCGCGCGCGGACGTCCTAGCGAGCCGCGGTGGACATCACACAGAATACCGAACAGCGAACAGGCGCAGGGATATAAAGGCGGCCACCAACTTCTGCTCTGGTGAACAAATTTGTTTCTCTCCGGATAGCCCACAGGCTTTCAGGATTTAAATTCAAGACAGAATCTCCTTATTTAACATGGAGAAGATGTTGGTAATACAAAAAAAATTACAGAATATATTACTTTAAATTTGACGTATCATTTTCGTATTTCCCCCATTTTTTACCCGCAATTCAATGATGAATTCAATTATCTGGATTTATTTGTGCGTTCCTTGTACGGTATGTCTTTTCTGGAGGTATATACGCGCTCCTTGTACGCTATACCGCTTCTGGAGGTATACACGCGTCTTGTCCGTTTCTACGTTAACTTACAGAACCTAGCAGTGCCTAATATTATGTTCTTGCACAAACTGTGAACTATTTTTTCCTGGCTCATCAACATATACTTTACGTCTTGTAAGACATCTACACCTGCAAATTATCTTCCTTAACTTCCTCGGTGTAGTGTATAAAAACACATCCTCGTCACATTATTTATGCTCGCTAGATGGCGACACTAACAAATTCCAACGCACTGTTTATATACCGAGAAAACGCCCGAGCCCAAGCCAACACAAGATGACTGGTAGTGTCGTGACTCAAGAGGTCTGAACTCGTCAGGCGCCGTTCAGAACTTGCACAAAAACATGGAGATTTAGTCGGTACAAATCCGTCTTTGTCAAGTGCCACGCACTAAGTTGTCGACCCACGGAGCGGTGAAGGATTGTAGTGATCTCCAACGCCACGAGGGGGAAGGCGGGGGGGGGGGGGCGCATGAGACCGAAATAAAAACTCACACGTTGAGCGGTGCTGCTCTATTATCGCCCACGTCATTTCACCGCACCGTCTGCTTATCAGATAATGTATCACCTAAGTCATGTCAAGGTATCGGCCGCTAATTAGTTATTTTATCAATTTTTTTCACTGCATCGTCCACTTAATGTACTGTTACAATTCATCACATTATTTTATCGCCCCGCCCTGTTCTCGTTACATTATCAGACATGTAATTTCACTGCATTGTCCATATTTCACTTTTTAGTTGATGACACTTTTCTTTACTGCGCCGGTCGCTTATTACTATTATTTGATCCCGCATATCATTTTACGCAAAGTTTGCTTATGACTTTTATTATATCAAACGTTACTGCACTACACCGTCCGCAGTATCATACGTGATCAAATTTGTCTTCTTGTCTTTTATAAAACGCTACATGAATCCAAACGAGAAGCTTGATATACGTGTCAAGTTTTAACTTACAACACATGTAACCACCCCGCATCCCCCCCCCCCCTGGTCAGCTGGCACCCACAAACAGACGCCGTATTGACCTCTAGGCGGAGACGCCAAGGTCAAGGTCAACATGGCGTTACGGACGCGCCCCTCTAAGCTAGCTCACCCCGCACCGATTAACAAAGCGCTCCGATCGGCAGCGTCACAGCTAGGCACCTCCACTTTATACTAATATTGATCTTAACTGGAAGCCGGCTAGGTTCCCTGTCTTGCGTGATCTGCGGTCACCGCCGAATTTATTATAATGGCCGCACTTGGGCCAATATTTGCGAGTCTTCACCTGAGGGGATGGCAGGCATTGTGTAAGGCGGTCTGGGGTCCCCGTAAGAGGTTTCGCTGGCTAACAGAATTTTTATTTTGGCAGAGGTTACGCGAGGGCCTAGTAGAAGTGACACCATGGTTCACCGGGAAGTAGTCTGTCCACAGAATGGACCTGCTACGGTGAACCCGAGAGCCAGCCTGTCTACATAATGGTCCTGCTACCGTTAACACGGGAACCAGCCTTTCCACAGAATTGACTTGCTATCGTAAATCCGGGAACCAGTCTGTCCACAGAATGGACCTGCTATCATGAACACGGGAACCAGCCTGTCCACTGAAATGACTTGCCACCGTGAACCAGCCTACCAACATCAGCAAAATCACCCAGAAGGGGGTGTAACAGCATGTAATATATTCCCCGGCACCAGCCTAGATTGTATCTAATTCGACACTCCACCCATAGCCCTTCCGTCGCCATCCACCTCTGTCGTCTCTTCAATATGCCTCGTGATACGGTGACTCCATCAACAGAATGGTTCGCTATGATATCCACCGCCATTCACCTCTGTCGTCTCTTCAATATGCCTCGTGATATAATGTCTCCATCAACAGAATGGTTCGCTATGATATCCACCGCCATTCACCTCTGTCGTCTCTTCAATATTTCTCATGATACAGTGACTCCATCCACTGAATGGTTCGCTATGATACCCGTCGCCATCCACCTCTGTCGTCTCTTCAATATGTCTCATGATACAGTGTCTCCATCAACTGAATGGTTCGCTATGATATCTACTGCCATTCACATCTATCGTCTCTTTAACATGCCTCGTGATACAGTGTCTCCATCAACAGAATGGTTCGCTATGATATCCACCGCCATTCACCTCTGTCGTCTCTTCAATATGTCTCGTGATATAATGTCTTCATCAACTGAACGGTTCGCTATGATATCCACCGCCATTCACCTCTGTCGTCTCTTCAATATGCCTCGTGATATAATGTCTCCATCCACTGAATGGTTCGCTATGATATCCACCGCCATTCACCTCTGTCGTCTCTTCAATATGCCTCGTGATATAATGTCTCCATCCACTGAATGGTTCGCTATGATATCCACCGCCATTCACCTCTGTCGTCTCTTCAATATGTCTCGTGATATAGTGTCTCCACCAACAGAATGGTTGGCTATGATATCCACCGCCATTCACCTCTGTCGTCTCTTCAATATGTCTCGTGATATAGTGTCTCCATCAACAGAATGGTTCGCTATGATATCCATCGCCATTCACCTCAATATGCCTCGTGATACGGTGACTCCATCAACTGAATGGTTCGCTATGATATCCATCGCCATCCACGTTTGTCGTCTCTTTAACATGTATCGTGATACAGTGACTCCATCCACTGAACGGTTCGCTATGATATCCACCGCCATCCACCTCTGTTGTCTCTTCAATATATCTCATGATACAGTGACTCCATCCACTGAATGGTTCGCTATGATATCCACTGCCATTCACCTCTGTCGTCTCTTCGATATGTCTCATGATACAGTGTCTCCATCAACAGAATGGTTTGCTACGATATCCACCGCCATTCACCTCTGTCGTCTCTTCAATATGTCTCGTGATATAATGTCTCCATCCACTGAATGGTTCGCTATGATATCCACCGCCATTCACCTCTGTCGTCTCTTCAATATGTCTCGTGATATAGTGTCTCCATCAACAGAATGGTTCGCTATGATAACCACCGCCATTCACCTCTGTCGTCTCTTCAATATGTCTCGTGATATAATGTCTCCACCAACAGAATGGTTCGCTATGATATCCACCGCCATTCACCTCTGTCGTCTCTTCAATATGTCTCGTGATATAGTGTCTCCATCAACAGAATGGTTCGCTATGATATCCACCGCCATTCACCTCTGTCGTCTCTTCAATATGTCTCGTGATATAGTGTCTCCATCAACAGAATGGTTCGCTATGATATCCACCGCCATTCACCTCTGTCGTCTCTTCAATATGTCTCGTGATATAGTGTCTCCATCAACAGAATGGTTCGCTATGATATCCACCGCCATTCACCTCTGTCGTCTCTTCAATATGTCTCGTGATATAGTGTCTCCATCAACAGAATGGTTCGCTATGATATCCACCGCCATTCACCTCAATATGCCTCGTGATACGGTGACTCCATCAACTGAATGGATCGCTATGATATCCATCGCCATCCACGTTTGTCGTCTCTTTAACATGTATCGTGATACAGTGACTCCATCCACTGAACGGTTCGCTATGATATCCACCGCCATCCACCTCTGTTGTCTCTTCAAGATATCTCATGATACAGTGACTCCATCCACTGAATGGTTCGCTATGATATCCGTCGCCATCCACCTCTGTCGTCTCTTCAATATGTCTCATGATACAGTGTCTCCATCAACAGAATGGTTCGCTATGATATCCACCGCCATTCACCTCTGTCGTCTCTTCAATATGTCTCGTGATATAATGTCTCCATCCACTGAATGGTTCGCTATGATATCCACCGCCATTCACCTCTGTCGTCTCTTCAATATGTCTCGTGATATAATGTCTCCACCAACAGAATGGTTCGCTATGATATCCACCGCCATTCACCTCTGTCGTCTCTTCAATATGTCTCGTGATATAGTGTCTCCATCAACAGAATGGTTCGCTATGATATCCATCGCCATCCACGTTTGTCGTCTCTTTAACATGTATCGTGATACAGTGACTCCATCCACTGAACGGTTCGCTATGATATCCACCGCCATCCACCTCTGTTGTCTCTTCAAGATATCTCATGATACAGTGACTCCATCCACTGAATGGTTCGCTATGATATCCGTCGCCATCCACCTCTGTCGTCTCTTCAATATGTCTCATGATACAGTGTCTCCATCAACAGAATGGTTCGCTATGATATCCACCGCCATTCACCTCTGTCGTCTCTTCAATATGTCTCGTGATATAATGTCTCCATCCACTGAATGGTTCGCTATGATATCCACCGCCATTCACCTCTGTCGTCTCTTCAATATGTCTCGTGATATAATGTCTCCACCAACAGAATGGTTCGCTATGATATCCACCGCCATTCACCTCTGTCGTCTCTTCAATATGTCTCGTGATATAGTGTCTCCACCAACAGAATGGTTCGCTATGATATCCGTCGCCATTCACCTCTGTCGTCTCTTCAATATGTCTCGTGATATAGTGTCTCCATCAACAGAATGGTTCGCTATGATATCCACCGCCATTCACCTCTGTCGTCTCTTCAATATGTCTCGTGAAATAGTGACTCCATCCACTGAACGGTTCGCTATGATATCCATCGCCATTCACCTCAATATGCCTCGTGATACGGTGACTCCATCAACTGAATGGTTCGCTATGATATCCATCGCCATCCACGTTTGTCGTCTCTTTAACATGTATCGTGATACAGTGACTCCATCCACTGAACGGTTCGCTATGATATCCACCGCCATCCACCTCTGTTGTCTCTTCAAGATATCTCATGATACAGTGACTCCATCCACTGAATGGTTCGCTATGATATCCGTCGCCATCCACCTCTGTCGTCTCTTCAATTTGTCTCATGATACAGTGTCTCCATCAACAGAATGGTTCGGTATGATATCCACCGCCATTCACCTCTGTCGTCTCTTCAATATGTCTCGTGCTATAATGTCTCCATCCACTGAATGGTTCGCTATGATATCCACCGCCATTCACCTCTGTCGTCTCTTCAATATGTCTCGTGATATAATGTCTCCACCAACAGAATGGTTCGCTATGATATCCACCGCCATTCACCTCTGTCGTCTCTTCAATATGTCTCGTGATATAGTGTCTCCATCAACAGAATGGTTCGCTATGATATCCACCGCCATTCACCTCTGTCGTCTCTTCAATATGTCTCGTGATATAGTGTCTCCATCAACAGAATGGTTCGCTATGATATCCACCGCCATTCACCTCTGTCGTCTCTTCAATATGTCTCGTGAAATAGTGACTCCATCCACTGAACGGTTCGCTATGATATCCATCGCCATTCACCTCAATATGCCTCGTGATACGGTGACTCCATCAACTGAATGGTTCGCTATGATATCCATCGCCATCCACGTTTGTCGTCTCTTTAACATGTATCGTGATACAGTGACTCCATCAACAGAATGGTTCGCTATGATATCCATCGCCATTCACCTCTGTCGTCTCTTCAATATGTCTCGTGATACAGTGACTCCATCAACTGAATGGGATCTGATGAGCTCGAATGCGTTTGATCAGTTTGGGGCTGAGCAAGCCAGGACGGTATGCATATGGAATATGATACAGAAATGACACGAGCAAGGCGGAAGACAAGCTGCGAGGAGTATGCATGACGGACTGATGGTTTAGGCCATCATGAAGCAAGCCTCGTCAGAATTAATAGTGTCGTTGAGAAAGTCATTGAGGCAAATGTGGCAGTCGACTGTTGTAAAATCGTAATCCATTACATTCTTTTGAAGCATGAGTGACACATATGCAAATAACGCTTGAATCAATGAATAAAACGCTGTGTTTTAGGCCAGTTTTGGGTGCATGGGCTAAACCGACAACGATGAAATAGGCCGAGGCAAAGGCCGGGTTTCAACCCCCGAGCCTCCTGCTCTGCAGTCCAGTGAGCACGCGAGCCCTCGACCAGAGAAACCAAAGAAAGAAAGGCCGATTGGTTTGTCGGGTGGATTTGCTGGTTGTATATTCAGGACACTTTAGTCAATCCTGGTCATATCGCGTCAATGGGAGAAGGAAGGGAGGAGCGGAGCCATGACCCCGGGGGTAACCCCGTACTCTTTGCGAAGAAAGACATGGTATCTTTACCCTGCGATAGTGACAACATACAGACATGGCCACAGCGGGGCTCGAACTACCGACCCACGTGCCGTTAGGCTCCCAGGCGGCCAGAGCGCTCAAGGGGAGCGGTCTGACCCACTGAGCTATCGGGGCGGCCCTATTTGTCGGGTTGAGCGCCTTACCTTCCTCCAGCACAGCCATGAGGTCGTCGAGCGTCTCGCACTCCACGGTGAAGAGGTTCTCCACGTAGAATCCCTTGTTCTTTGACCACCGCACGGCTAGCGCCTTCCGCTGGTTGGGGTTCAGCAAGTCAACCACCTGCGCAAAGGTAGATGGGTCCAACGCGGCGTGATTAAAGTGCTCATTTTCGACAAATATAATAAATTAGATGGAACTTATTTATTTTGGTCCTAATTGCATGTATAAAATCATCAATAAATAAAAGGATTTTGTTGGTCGCACAATGTTGCGTTTCGTGCGGTTTTCGTGTGTAATACGTCATTAAAAGTGGGATATTACTCAGGTCGCTTACCAAATGAGTTGCGGAGGCTATATATAACTATATGTAGTGCCTATACGTATTATCTTGGAAGTCTTGAATAATAAACAAAGAGCTCACTATAATGGTCAAGTCATGATTTGCACGCACGCTGCAAGGATTAAGCTACATCATGTTTTGTGGAAAGGGGTGGAACGGGTCGCTATAAAGACCAATATATACATATAACACGCCTACATATTATCCGATTTGAATAATTCAAAAACAGCTCAACACATAAGGAATAGTAAAACATAATTACATTATTAAAGCTTTTTTGCATGTGTGTGCAAAATCTTGACCAATTTGACCATTATAGAATAGTTCGCAAGAGGCTAAACGGGTCGCAATGACACGTGCTGACCAATATATACATACCTGTTCGTTGTATATCTCCAGGTAGGAGGCGGTCATCCTGTAGCCTGATGCGGGCTTCTTCCTCATCAGGTGGAACAAGTAGTGGAAGGAGCGAGGCACGAAGCCGTACAGGTCCGTCTGGGGGCGACTGTTGTCCTGAAACTGATTAGGGGGGGGGGGTTGTCATGGTTATTGTGGTACAAACTGCAAACTGTTTCTAGTTGGTTGTATATTCAGCACACTTTAACCACTGTTGGTCATGTCGCGTCAATGGGAGAAGGAAGGGAGAGTGGAGCCATGTCACCGGGGGTAACCCCCTATTCTTTGCGAAAAAAGACATGGGATCTTTACCCTGCGACCACACAGACACGACCACAGCGGGGCGCGAACCATCGATCCACGTGCCGTTAGACTCTCAGGTGGCCAGAGCACTCACGGCGAGCGTTCTAACCCACTGAGCTACCGGGCGGGTCCCCTGTTTCTGGTGATCGTTTCACAAAGAGCTCGTAACCGTATCTTTTACATGTTAATTTAACGACAGATCGTAAGTTTACGAGCAACGGACAAAAGTGTTATACAGTGATTATTGGGGTTCGGCCATCTTCTGCAATTTCTTGATCAGCCAACATTATAACACACGATGTTTGTGATATATTTATGTTCAAGTCAACATTTTTTGTTCATCTTCCGGCATTCCGGTAATACAACTTGTAAACTTTACCAGCACACTGTGCAATGTCTTAGTGACGTCACATCCTGGTTACTGTTCTCATGTAACCTCAGTATGGTGTGTATGTAAACTTAACTGCTTCAAATGAGATGCAAATAATGCAAGTCTTATGTATCGTATAGTAAAGAACAATGTCAATAGGTAAACATGAAGTGTAACATTGTAACATCATAACGTAACCATGAGACTTGCCATCGGCACCAGTCGGACGGACATCATCTAAGGATACCATGCATGTCGTATTTTTTAGTTGTAACTTATATATATAATGTCCGTAATAAATTTATTTATTAGGCGGGCGATGGTTCCTATATCGTCGTTTCCATTGGCTTATATGTTGGTGACTGGGCGAATATAATCCCAGTACGCAGTGAATTTTAAGGCATAAGTGATAAGTGATCAATAATTACTTATGGCATGGTCAAAAATAAGCGTTACGGCCTCACTCACCAGTTTACCCTGTAACCGTCTGTGTTAGGGCCTCACTCACCAGTTTACCCTGTAACCGCCTGCATTAGGGCCTCACTCACCAGTTTACCCTGTAACCGCCTGCATTAGGGCCTCACTCACCAGTTTACCCTGTAACAGCCTGCATTAGGGCCTCACTCACCAGTTTACCCTGTAACAGCCTGCATTAGGGCCTCACTCACCAGTTTACCCTGTAACAGCCTGCATTAGGGCCTCACTCACCAGTTTACCCTGTAACCGCCTGCCTTAGGGCCTCACTCACCAGTTTACCCTGTAACAGCCTGCATTAGGGCCTCACTCACCAGTTTACCCTGTAACAGCCTGCATTAGGGCCTCACTCACCAGTTTACCCTGTAACAGCCTGCATTAGGGCCTCACTCACCAGTTTACCCTGTAACAGCCTGCATTAGGGCCTCACTCACCAGTTTACCCTGTAACAGCCTGCATTAGGGCCTCACTCACCAGTTTACCCTGTAACAGCCTGCATTAGGGCCTCACTCACCAGTTTACCCTGTAACAGCCTGCATTAGGGCCTCACTCACCAGTTTACCCTGTAACAGCCTGCATTAGGGCCTCACTCACCAGTTTACCCTGTAACCGCCTGCCTTAGGGCCTCACTCACCAGTTTACCCTGTAACAGCCTGCATTAGGGCCTCACTCACCAGTTTACCCTGTAACAGCCTGCATTAGGGCCTCACTCACCAGTTTACCCTGTAACAGCCTGCATTAGGGCCTCACTCACCAGTTTACCCTGTAACAGCCTGCATTAGGGCCTCACTCACCAGTTTACCCTGTAACAGCCTGCATTAGGGCCTCACTCACCAGTTTACCCTGTAACAGCCTGCATTAGGGCCTCACTCACCAGTTTACCCTGTAACAGCCTGCATTAGGGCCTCACTCACCAGTTTACCCTGTAACAGCCTGCATTAGGGCCTCACTCACCAGTTTACCCTGTAACCGCCTGCATTAGGGCCTCACTCACCAGTTTACCCTGTAACCGTCTGCATTAGGGCCTCACTCACCAGTTTACCCTGTAACCGCCTGCATTAGGGCCTCACTCACCAGTTTACCCTGTAACAGCCTGCATTAGGGCCTCACTCACCAGTTTACCCTGTAACAGCCTGCATTAGGGCCTCACTCACCAGTTTACCCTGTAACAGCCTGCATTAGGGCCTCACTCACCAGTTTACCCTGTAACAGCCTGCATTAGGGCCTCACTCACCAGTTTACCCTGTAACAGCCTGCATTAGGGCCTCACTCACCAGTTTACCCTGTAACAGCCTGCATTAGGGCCTCACTCACCAGTTTACCCTGTAACAGCCTGCATTAGGGCCTCACTCACCAGTTTACCCTGTAACAGCCTGCATTAGGGCCTCACTCACCAGTTTACCCTGTAACAGCCTGCATTAGGGCCTCACTCACCAGTTTACCCTGTAACAGCCTGCATTAGGGCCTCACTCACCAGTTTACCCTGTAACAGCCTGCATTAGGGCCTCACTCACCAGTTTACCCTGTAACCGCCTGCATTAGGGCCTCACTCACCAGTTTACCCTGTAACAGCCTGCATTAGGGCCTCACTCACCAGTTTACCCTGTAACCGTCTGCATTAGGGCCTCACTAACCAGTTTACTCTGAAACCGCCTGAATTAGGGCCTCACTCACCAGTTTACCCTATAACCGCCTGTGTTAGGGCCTCACTCACCAATTTACCCTGTAACCGCCTGTGTTAGGGCCTCACTCACCAGTTTACCTTGTAACCGCCTGCCTTAGGGCCTCACTCACCAGTTTACCCTGTAACCGCCTGCTTTAGGGCCACACTTACCAGTTCCGGCGGTCCTGTGATGGTATGAGTCTTGCCCGAACCAGTCTGGCCAAAGGCGAAAGCCGTGCACGAGTATCTGAAGGGACAAAGAGGAAGCCATTTGTTGGTTGGTTGGTTGGTTGTATATTCAGGACGCTTTAAACACTTTTGGTCATATCGCGTCAATGGGAGGACGAAGGGACAGTAGAGCCATGTCCCCAGGGGTAACCCCCAACTCTTTGCGAAGAAGGACATGGGATCTTTATCCTGCGACCACGCATACATGGTCACAGCGGGGCTCGAACCATCAATCCACGTGCCGTTAGGCTCTCAGGTGACCAGAGCACTCAATGCGAGCGCTCTAACGCTCTGAGCTGTCGGGCCGGCCCCGGGAAGCCACTTGTAACCGTTGGTGTGGCACGTGTGGAGGGCCGTAGACCCATTAAAACCTTTAGAAATTGTCATCTCATACTGATATTCTACAGTTTCACCTTCATTTGAGATTGACAACAAACATTTTAAATGATTTAACTTTAATAAAACCCCAAACTCCGCAAGCATCCCCCTCACCCCCCCCCCCCCCCCCAGGCCCCAACTCCTTCCGGTCTCAAGTTTCTCACTGGAAATGCGTCTGTACTTAAATAAATGGTGCGCCTCACACACACACATTTTCGTAAATTCCCTGCTCCGCCACCCTGACGTACGGCAGATACTCACCCATTGAGTGCCATCTCCACCAGCTTTTTCATGCCCGAGTGTTCGAACACATCCTCCTGGCTGGACTGGGGCTCGAACATGACGTTAAAGGTGAAGGACTTGGTGGAGACGCCATTGTCGATCTGAAGGGTGAGGAGAAGGTACGTTAGACTGTATCCTGTACAGACAACGTAGACAGACCACGTGTTGTAAAACTGCACCCTCTACAGACCACGTGGACAGACCACGTGTTGTAAAGTTGTAGCCTGTACAGACCACGTGTTGTTAAAACTGTACCCTATACAGACCACGTGGACAGACCACGTGTTGTTAAACTGTGTCCTGTACAGACCACGTGGACAGACCGCGTGTTGTAAAACTATAGCCTGTACAGACCACGTGTTGTAAAACTGTACCCTGTAAGGACCACGTGGACAGACCGCGTGTTGTAAAACTATAGCCTGTACAGACCACGTGTTGTAAAACTGTACCCTGTAAGGATCACGTGTTCAGTCAGACCACATGGTAAAGGGCTGATTTTTCTGTATGAGAGAACAAGTACGTCTTAAATATTCACAAATAATGGGACCTAGCTGGACCTAGAGTATTATCTTATTGTTCATCACTGTTCATTACGCATTATGTCATCGAAAGCATTAAATACATAACCACTCACAGTTCTGTTCTGCACACCAACTATATTAGTTTATAATCAAAATAATTAATGCATTTCTTCATGTTCCGCCCAACGCGTGTCTATACTAAGTCGATCCAATATCGGGTGTTTTAACAGCAATGATTAAAATAGAGACTGCTCCGCCCCACAGGGGCGGAGACTGAACCACTCTCACCCAGATGGCGCCATCACCGGGGAACTGGATGCTGCTGGCGTCCCGTTTTTGCTCCTCAATGGCGCTGATGGGACGCACTCTGCACGGAGAAAACAAGGAACTCGTTATCCATAGGCGTGTTCAGGGGGGTGGCACAGGGGGCACGTGCCTCCCTTTCAGGCCCTCATGTATACCTGCCCCCCCCCTTTTCAAATGCTGTGCCCCCTGGCCTTTCTTTTTATATTACAATGCATCAAGCTGCGTTATGTCGGACAAACAAAGCAGACATGATAGTCAATTTCATACCCATAAGTAAGGCAAAATTAAATTTGTTTTACGTTGCTACTTTAACAGAGCACAAATATCACCAAAAGCCTACCACACAGAACAAACTGATAGAATGTTTAAGGTGTGTTTTTTTTGCGCATAAGATAATTTGAATGACATGTCTTTCATGCCACATTATGTACTTGTACTTGTTTTAGTGTACCAACAACACCACTTTCTACAACACTCAGATAATACACGTAAAACCGCTGTCGATATGCATGAGCACATATAAATTAAAGTTGCTCTATATTGGTGCGGCGAAACTCGCCCCAGATGCACGCGCCAGGGTTCGAACCCGCGACCGGTTGATCTGCCGCTCAGTCTGCCTACCAACTGACCTAGGGGAGTTTCCCTAATAGACCTATCCAGGCTGCCAATCATTCACTGACGTCACTGTTGCTTTGATCCAATCATGTGGTGTAAAAAGGTCTTCCACGTGCGTAATGTCGGACAAACAAAGCAGCATGTCACTTTGTTTCAGAGTCAGTTTCAGAGATGAATACTTCATACCATCAGCCAGGATTGTCAATTTCACACTCACGAGTAAGGCAAACGGACTCGAGCGCGGGCGGGGCTTAGTGTCGGGTGTGAATAGACGCTTGAGTCCTTTTATCTTAATAGATTGTCGAGTATGAAATTGACAGTCATAGCTGAAAATGACAACAAAGTGACATGCTGCTTTGTTTGTCCGACTTGTTTGTCCGACATAACGCACGTGGAAGACCCTTTTCTACCACGTGATTGGATAAAAGCCACAGCGACGTCAGTGAATGATTGACAGCCTGGATCGGTCTATTGGTATATTCTTACTCACCGCACCACGACGTTAACGGTGTCGTCATCGTGGTCGGCCACGAGCTCTGACGTCACACTGGAGGACAACGTGTTACTCCTAGGAGAAGAGAACAAATGACAAACAATTAATAATTGGTAATAATGGTAATACATGTAATTGGTGATAATGACGTCAAGGAAGATAAAATAAAACTACGCCAGATGTAAATTTAATAATTGGTGATAATGACGTCAAGGAACAGAAAGCATAACTATCCTACTATTGTGGCCCTTTCACGTTATTTTTTTGTTTCTACTTGCATCTGTATAGACCTATTTGTGAAGTTCTATTTTACGTTAGCATATAAGCTTCGGCTTCTGCTGTTGTCTATGTAATATATGTTTGTTTACTTGTGATGCAGACCTTTGGACAATAAACATTATTATTATAACGACGCCAAAGTTAAATTTAATGATTGGTGATAATTACGTAAGGAATGGATCTGTTGCCATCAAAATCCATCAAAAAGAATTTTCCTGTTTTACCCCCATCCTTATAATATCTTTGTCACTAGATGGACAGGTAGGTATTATGCATTGGATTGGGTTATGCCGCACTTTCTACATGTCAATTGAATGGATTGGCATTTGGGGCACATATAGGAGCAAGGAGCCCCTGGGACAGTAAGATACATGTACATAGAGACCCAGTATTGCCCAACATCACCGGGGTGGGGGGGGGGGGGGTATAAGGATATCTGGCTGCAATCCCGCTTCCATCATCACATGACCTGAAGTCTCGGTCTCAGAGTGTTCCACACCACGTATCAATATCAACCACGCTGTGATTGACTGACTGACTGACAAGCGTTACGGTCCGGCTAGCTCACACTGTGCCGGATCATAGGCCCGGTTTACCCCAGCCCTGAAAATCAGGGACAACCTTGTACCACCCCGGGGAATGGTAGCCGAGTCCGGGGTCAATCCGGGGTGATCCGGGGTGATTCGGGGTGTACCGTGGTGAGCCGTAGGTCGCCCCGGTGGTTTTGAACTGTTCAAAACTACCGGGATGAACCGTAGCACCGTAGTAACAGCGTGGCCTACTGTTTTTCGCGCCAACATTTTGCGAGATGGCCCCGTTTCGTCCCGGTAGTTAGACCGAAAAGGTAAAACCATAGCCAACACCGGCACAGTGTGAGCTGGGCGTTACTGACTGACAAGCAAGTACGCCAAACATTACATGGCGCGCAATGATCATATTAATCGTAATAGGGCGTAAATTTGAGACAGATTTACAATATCGTTCACATGGCACTTTTCATTTGTATTCACGATCATTATGACATCTTGAAATAATTAGTGTTCACTAATAAAAAGGAAAAGGAAGATATCGTAACTTTTCCTCGCGATCATAAGTATTACGGTTGTTCAGGAAGGAGAGGGGGAGAGGGGGCCAAAATCGTAATCATTGCGCATGTGGGAGAGTGGGAATGGGAGATGGTCATAAGCTTCATTTCGGTGACCAATTCCGTAGAAGCGATATCAGATATATTGGACAGTGACGGAATATTGTACAATACAGTATACGGAATTGTACCCCCACCCCCAATTCCCTATCCGCCCCACCATGCATCACAAGCAGCTACAGCCCGCATCTCACACCCCGAAAGCTAAATAATGTGCACGTATCTTCATTCTGCAGGGTTAGATTCCCCGATATTAGACCAGAAAAGTGAAATATTGGTGGTGTCTTTAAGTCTTTTGTCTGTGTTAGTGACCATGGTGGGGTCACGAAAGCTCCCTGGGCAATAAAATGGGAGTGAATGATGACTCATCTGCATACACCGGGATCTGTTGTATTGGTCTCCAGTGGGCCTACCAGTACAGCTCAGCCATGATTACCCCGACTGATCTCGGCTCGGGAGGCTACCCCAAGATCAGATAAAGTGATCAAATGAGACGAGATGTATGTGGAAGCAGGTTGACACCGTCATGTGAGGCACGTGTAGCAGTAGATAAGTCAGAAACCACGCCGACACGAGAGAGATGCCCATGTGAAGGCATAGATAGGAGCCGTGTGCCAGGTAGTAATACATTAATACCTACAGATATGCGATGTTTATCATGCATAAGCATAGACATTTTACATATAGGGCTCAAGCCACGCACCGGTCGTTGGGGCTGGGCTGGCCTGTCAAAGCACACTCGACAATAGCCGAACACGTTACTACCTACGAGACCACTGGTGGATTTGTCATCAAGTTGGTTGGTTGTATATTCAGGACGATTTAACCACTTTTTATCATATCGCGTCAATTGGAAAAGGAAGGGAGAGTGAAGCCATGTCCCTGGGGTAACCCCCTACTCTTTGCGAAGAAGGATATGGTATCTTTATCCTGCGACCACACAGACATGATCACAGCGGGGCGTGAACCATCGATCCACGTGCCGTTAGGCTCTCAGGTGGCCAGAACACTCAAGGCGAGCGCTCTAGCCCACTGAGCTATCGGGCCGGCCGCCAGCCACTGATGGAGTTTGTCATCAGGTAGTAAAAACCAAGTTTCACATGCTTTTGGGTGACAAGTACAGAGTATTTATTTGCGATTTACGGTAAACGGAGACTTTAACGCAGGTCCCTTTTTGCTGTAACTCGAACAAAACCGTCCAGTGAGGTTGTCGATGCCGGTAAATCGCTAAATTGACTTATTAATGAGCGATAAATCACGAATTGAAAAGCAAGCTGGGCAATTAGGACCCAATAATGCCGAATTTCTAACTTTATGCCTGCGAACTATTTCTTTACTGTGTCATACCATGTGGGATACACCTTTATCACGCACACCTTGAACAAAATATCTCCCCTTAATTCCCATTTTAAGCGGTCCCCTTGGGAAGACATAGCACGGATCTAAATGGAATGAATCCCCCAAAACAATCCCAGTCAGAGATTTGCAACATACCTGCCCCGCATGGTAGCGAAAGAATTCCGGCAACTTATATACTGCTCACTCTGCGTCCTGTTCAATATCCGAGGTTTGGGGTTCGGCGGGATCTTCTCCGAGACATCGAGGTCCATAATTACTTGGTTATCGAGTTCTACGGGTGTTTCCTTTTCCGTATTGAGCCCAACGGGTGTATCCGGCTTTTCTGACGGCGTATCCATGGTAATAATGAATCTGATCGCCTTTTAAGTATATATATATATATAGAGAGAGAGAGCAGTATACTAGCACATGTCAGATGTTAATCTTTACGCCGATAGCGGCTCTCCCACTACAAACTGAGATGTCCTTCCTTATTGATATCCGGGATGGCCGCAGAGCGAGCACAATGACTTGCTTGAGCGGTCTTTGTCGCGACTCGAGTGTGCAGCATCCATACATTTATGCGGCCTCGATTTGACAATAGATCAATACGCGAGTCACTTCCGCCACAGGGTTGAGCGTCTGTATGTCTGTTCGTCTTGTTAATTTCACGATAAACCAGTGAGTGAGCGAGTGAACGATCTCGGCAGTTGGATACCTCAGTGGTGACCAGGTGAACAGGTATTGCCGGTGGTAGGATAGGTAAATTCGCCGGTGGTAGGGTAGGTATATTCGCCGGTGGTAGGGTAGGTATATTCGCCGGTGGTAGGGTAGGTATATTCGCCGGTGGTAGGGTAGGTATATTCGCCGGTGGTAGGGTAGGTATATTCGCCGGTGGTAGGATAGGTAAATTCGCCGGTGGTAGGGTAGGTATATTCGCCGGTGGTAGGGTAGGTATATTCGCCGGTGGTAGGGTAGGTATATTCGCCGGTGGTAGGGTACGTATATTCGCCGGTGGTAGGGTAGGTATATTCGCCGGTGGTAGGGTACGTATATTCGCCGGTGGTAGGGTAGGTATATTCGCCGGTGGTAGGGTAGGTATATTTGCCGGTCAGGACAATAAAATTCATATAACGTGACTGGACACCCAGACTCGTTGCGGCCTGCCCAGTGAAGCACGCACTAAGCGCATTATAACAGACCGACCCTAAGCCGCGGTCCGCCACGTTTTCTCTCTTTACAAGCCTTAGTTACACCCCAAAATGAACCAGTAATTACAGTGGTAAGAGCGTCCTTATTAACTATGTTTTCTCACGTCTCACTTAATCTCTAAATATGAGATTAGATGATATTCGCACAAAAGACACACTTTACTAAGATGGATTAGTGGAAAGACGTCCGACATCATCTCCTCCGTTCGCAATATCCAGCCAATCATTGCTTCAGCCTTGGGAAAGACGAAGGAAAGTAGCCAATCATGTCAACAATTTTGAGGATTATCCTTGTTTTCAGGATGATCTCACATAGTATGAATTAGGTGTTTCGCTTGGCTTCCCTGTCGTCCTGTAGGCTTTGAGCCAATACAGTGCTAGTTCACAGGAGACTAATATTTCACATCTTCCACAAACTAAGAAAGCATGGCAACATATTAAGTAAAACCCGCCACGCCAGTCGGGGAGGAGGATCAAGGGGTATAGGCCGTAGCCACTTCCCCGGGGGTAACTCTCTTCGAATCAGGGCATCACGTACACACCCATACTGGCCTATATACATTCTGCCAATACAAGGACACTTTGACACCAGCACATGAGAGACGAAGCCTGTACCACGCGACACAGGTTGAGCACGGGTCACAGGCATACACATATGCATGTACAAGTATGTATCTAAAAGCCCAGTTGGACAGTAGTTACCCCTCCCCTTGGCGGACCATCCTGATTCACCCCCCCTCCCCCTCCCCCTCTCTCTCTCCCTTTCCCCTCTCCACCCTCTCTCTCCCCCACCCCCCTGCCCTCCATCCCCTCACCCCTCCCCTCCCCTCACCCCTCAACCCATCCCCCTTCGCCTCCTTGCCCCCCTACCCCTCCATCCGCTCTAGGCACGGTCCCTGGAAACGCACGAGGCACTGGATCTCAGCAAACATGAAGACTACTTGTCACAGACACCAATCCAAGAGGATTGAGCAATCCTGAAAAAATACTGACACGAAGAGTAGTCTTATATGGCTCAGAGGTGTGACAGAAAGCGCCCGCGACACGGGACATGTTTGCATTTCCTTTCTTCAGAGACAGATTCTAATTCAGATCTTGAGGTGTGTTAAGCGAGGCGGAACCAAAGGTTCTTTGTTGGAGTGAATCAATCGTTATTGAAACATCGCAGGGATGGTTTCTATACTGAAAACACCCGTGAAAGAAAAATTGGTTTGAACCAAAGCACCTGCTACGCTATTTATAAAGTGCGTTTACATTATCTTTCAAGCGTATGTTCTGCTACGATTAAAGCGAAAACTGCATATGGATACAAGAAATCCTTATATTCCAAGAAAGCTGCATGCATATGGTAATATATAATATACATATAGTCGTATGGTCAGTCGCACCGTTGCAAGATTGTTACCGAATGACTCACTAGATGGAAGCACTATTCATCAGTTAACTACAAAATGGTTCGCTAGATGGAGACACCACATGTTGACCCGGATTTTCAATGAACCGTGATACAAAAGGTCGTATAGAACCATGGTGGAGCTGAATGCGGTGCAGTGCAACAGACAGGTCGATTTTCTCGAATAAAAAACACCACATTGGAAAGTAATGAGAACAATGATAGCAGTGGGTAGAAAACATCTAGGGAACAGCCGTAGCAACAACAGCGACTGCACGCAAGCATCTGGTCTCAAGTCTCGTTTGAGTTGTGTTTACAGCAGGCCGGCGGAGTCTTGGTTGGTTGGTTGTATATTCAGGACGCTTTAACCACTTTTGGTAATATCTCGTCAATGGCAGAAGGAAGGGAGAGCGGAGCCATATCCCCGGGGTAATCCCCTACTCTTTGCGAAGAAAGACATGGGATCTGTATCCTGCGACCACATAGACATGGCCACAGCGGGGCGCGAACCACCGATCCACGTGCTTTTATGCTCTCAAGTGGCCAGAGCGCTCAATGCAGTCTAACCCCCTGAGCTATCGGGGCGGCTCTGCCGGCGGTGACTTATGCGCCGAGTCATGTGGCACCATCAAATTCCGTCTGCGACGTTCGCGACGCCAAGCGACGCCAAGCGACGCCTATGGCGACGCGCTGACGATTTGACGACAACATCAATACCAGGAATTCGGTCACACCACCGGCTCGGTCACTGGAAGCACCATAGGAAGACCAGAAAACTAGTCCCCCCTCCCCCTCCTTCCTTCTCCCAGTGAGGAGATCAATGCTAACAAAATTACACCCACTCAGGACTGCAATTACCGCGAGAGAGACCAAGATATGCCATGAAATAAAAAGCGCCGCCATAACAAGTCATAAAGAAACCCCCCACCCCCCTCACCCACAGCGACCAAATCAACTAACTTTACTGCCCGCCCACAGGGGTCAGCACAGTCGCCTGGTTCTCCCTTCCCCCGCAAAAGGCCCAGAATTCGTGGCACACGGCCAGCTGGCCGCCGTGTCCGCCACGCCCCACTCGACCTCCCCTCCCTCCCTCCCACCCGCCACGTCTTACCCCCCGTCTCTGTTGACATAGCGACACGCTTGGCAGCAAATTACTTATTGATGTCTCTTCCGGTGCGGAAAGGCAGTTGCAGCCGAGCTCAGGAAGAGAGGTCGGGTGAGGGGGAGACTGTGAGGGCGAGAGAGAATGAGGCTGAGACAGGGGGACGTTGAGAGAGGGACAGACAGAGGGGGAGAGAAGGGGAGAGAGGGAGACGGAGAGAGGGGGGGGGGGGAGGGTACAGGCCAATTAAGTCTGCGCAATAAGGTGACCTCATCTTTGGTGATTATAGCTGGGGATTGTGGCTTGGTATTCATTTCTGTCATTGTATAGTGTATATTATAAGAGCTAAAACGCCCCGTGGTCACAATGAAGAGATCCCTGCAGTCCGCTGACAACCGACGTGAAGACAATTTGGTTAAGCGACCCTTTGATGTCAAATTGTGAACCAAAGTGTCAGGAGGGTGAGCGAGTTACATGTATTAGCATGGGCGTTCGCAGACCCGCGTTGGGGCAACTCAACCATCGTTGTTGGATGAATTGGTGTTTGATGCCGCTTTTGTGCACACAAGGGCTAAACTGGGCCTCCGGGGCTTAGTCGACTAAAATCGCGCATCATTGACATGGTAACTGTAGCCGACTAAGCCTCGTATCCGGCTAAACTGCGTGGGTGAATTCCACTAGTGGGGTGATGAAAGATGAATGGATCAAACATAACCCAGAGTAGGTGCCCAGGCCCGGATTCGAACCCAGGACCTATTGATCCACGGACGCCCCCGTTAAAGATCGTCGAAAAGCAAATAGAAGATATTGCTGCTGCCACTTAAGAAATCATAATTATCAGATTGTAGCACAAAGGGATTCAAACCTCCGACAGGGCTCCAAGTGGAACAAGCGGAACACGTTACCGCCTCGTCCATGAGGGGGGTGGGGGGCGGGGCGGGGGTTATATGATAGCAGGAGGGGCTGGTTGGTAAGGATGGGATGGGGGTAAGGAAGAGGTCGGGGCAGATGTGAGAGGGGTATGGTAGAGGGCCGGGGCGGGGGGTTATATGATAGGGGGAGGGGCGGGTTGGTAAGGGGGGGAGGTAGGGGGAGGAATAGGTCGGGGGGGAGGGGGGTGTAGATGGGGCTATGGTAAAGGTGGGGGCGGGGGTTATATGATCGAGGGAGGGACGGCTTGGTAAGGGGGAGATAGGGGGGAGAAATAGGTGGGGGTAAGTGTGGGAGGGGTATGGTAGGGGCTAGGGTAGGGGGGCGGGGTGGCGTGTCAGATGGGCCCTGAAGTGTCCATGGCAGATACGTGGAGCGGCACCTCTTCACATTTAACAATGCATGGAGCACATGTGGATAATGAGACCGCCAGCGTGGAGGGGAGCCGGAGAGGGGTGGGGGCTGGGGGGTAGGGGATTGGGAGGGCAACCATCCTGGAAAGGCATCTGATCGCTGCGTGCGTGTCTGCGGATGGAGGGGGGGAAGAGGGGAGGGGGTGGTAGGTTAAAACCATTAGGTATGAAAGTGACGTTGCTAAGGGGTTGAGGTTACAGAAGCCTTTAAGTTCCGCCAGCCATAGCTCTTGATGACGTATGATGCATAATTGATGCCCCAGTGCTGTAAGATCATTAGTGATGACGTCAGAAGCTCGGACGGAGGTCAGTCTCACCGCACTCAAGCAGCTTGGACATAGGTGATGGCGTGAGGTGGCAAATCTGTCGCATAAGTGCGACGAACTGGCGAAACTGGTTTTTATATTCAGGACGCGTTAACCACTTTTGGTCATATCGCGTCAATGGGAGAAGGAAGGGAAAGTAGAGCCATGTCCCCGGGGGTAATCCCCTACTCTTTGCGAAGAAGGACATGGGATCTTTATCCTGCGACCACACAGACATGGCCACAGCGGGGCGAGAACCATCGATCCACGTGCCGTTAGGCTCTCAGGTGGCCAGAGCACTCAAGGCGAGCTCTTTAACCCACTGAGCTACGGGGCCTATGGCATATTTAACAACGATCTTTGGATCAAACAATGGGACAAACAGCATCTTTGTGATTTTGCCAAATAACATATATTGGCTAAAGTAGATCATAAAGAGCAATATGGTATATAGGAAGAGTTAACCGGTCAAGCGGTTCTTGCACAAAGCGCTTTTTTTTTGGTATTGCAAAAACCATAACAGCAATTGCACTTGTCAAAAGTGATGTTGAGTGTTGGTCTCGGCATTTGGGGAGAAATCTCCGCTTTTCGGAACCGGGAAAGGAAGTTCCATCTTACCATGACATCAGCAACTGTGGCAAAGGTTTGTCTCCAGTTGTCGACAAAATCGACGAAACAAATTACCTCTGGCCCTTTTTAGATAAACCGTAAAGTTGCCAACGACACGGTTCTTTCCTTTCTTTATTTAAACCCCATATTTCATATCATTGCACCGGGGGTGGGGGGGGGGGGGGGCAAATACACCGTTCCACACTCCGAACTAAGCCCCGCCCACTCCTGAGTCCTTTTTCATTAATCGTAATTAGAAAATTGACAATCATAGCTTATGGTGGGTAAAAGTGGGAAGTACTCATCCCTGAAATTGACAACAAAGTGATTTGCTGCTTTGTTTGTCGGACTTGTTTGTCGGACACGACACCAGTGGAAAACTTTCTTTTCGCCGCATGATTGGATAAAAGCAATAGTGACGTCAATGAATGATTAACAGCTTGGAACGGTGTATTTACTGAGCACAGGAGTGGCGTAAATCCCCAATCACTCAATCCTTATACCCAACTGATATTTCATTTACACCTAGCCGGTTTACTGTTTCGCCTTTACTCCGCAGTGTAACATACCACCAAGTGCATCATGCGTAGGAATACATCTAGCGCCCTAATCACGACTGCGGGTACCAAACGCACGACAAACGAGTCAGAGAAACGCCAAAGACAAAAAAGTAACTTCCAGCTATTCAGAAGAATGATTAAAACCACAAACACGCATATAGTATAAAACATATTGCGTAAATGACCAAGTGAAGATGGCGGAAGAGATGTCACGCCGTTAATGCCTACATAAATTAGAACGGCACGTGGATCGATGGTTCGAGCCCCGCTGTGGGCATGTCTGTGGGGTCGCAGGATAAAGATCCCATGTCCTTCTTCGCAAAGAGTAGGGGGTTACCCCCGGGGATATGGCTCCACTCTCCCTTCCTTCTCCCATCGACGCAATATGACCAAAAAGTGGTTAAAGCTTCTTGAATATAAAACAGATATTAATTGGCTTTCTACACTCATCACCAATGACCACTGGAACGTGCGGTCTTGCAGTTCCGAAAGGCATCAATCTGTCGTGCGATACACGCATAACCTTCGTCACGAGGTCACGCTGTGGGTGTGACGCACAGGGATCGGGCACCTTGGAGTAGAAACAGCCAAGTCATAGGCTTGGGCACACATCAAGTCCTTCTCAATGGAAGTGGAAAGTGGGAACGCGTTGAACCCATTCAGCCATTGTGGTTGATAGCCGAACAGAAACACAACAGAAAAGTTGCTCCCGTGTGTTTTATTCAAGACACTATTCCACTTTGGCAGATTGAATCCATTGGACCATTACTCAAGATTTTGGAAAGCTGCCCCGCCGTCTAGCATGGGTCTGGACAGATGGGGTGTAGCGCAGCGCCATCTAGCGAATAAGGGGGCCATTGGCATGAGTGATGGTCAAGGACACTCGCAAACAATGGATTCAGGAAACAATTCACAGAGGAAAACCAGACTTAAGCACCCACTTCCGCCATCACCCTATACCATGCCCGTGCGGTAACGAGGCCGATTCCTGCAATCACTAACCCATACGTGTATTACGTGAGTTACGCTCCAATGCATTACGGTCCATGCTAGAGTCAGAGCAGAGTCGTTAGTAATGCAATTGATAACAGGTTGAGGAAGGTAACATCACCGCTGGATTAATATTGGTAATCCATAATAAATCAAGCCCCGGGGGACTTTCCATTGGCGGTAATGAAATGGACCTTCCAGCCATGGTTAGCTGATTGGATTGGTCACGGCTAGTGATTAATTGTGGTCTGGTGGCGTCGTTGCCAAAGAAAGGGTCGCCCCGATAGCTCAGTGGGTTAGAGCGCTCGCATTGAGCGATCTGGCCTAACGGTACGCGGACCGGTAGTTTGAGCCCCCGCTGTGGTCATGTCTAGTTTTTCTTATTTTATACATATCTTTAGGTTGGGATCGAAAAACAGAGGCGCTCCGATGCTGGTTGATCATTGGCTATGATGATGGACATTTGATCACTTTGCCACATTCCGCTTTTCACTTCTTTCGCCATTCCATTAATCATCCCCTCTCTTTCTTATTTTAGCAAAAGAATTGGTGTAGTTATGACGGTTTAACCGTCGTAGGTCATATCGCGACACGGCGAATGCGACAATGGGAATGTTTAAGGAAGAGAGGAGCCATGTCTTCGGGAGTAAGCCTCACTCTTCGCGAAAAAAACATGGGATTTGTATCGTGGACAAACATTGCAGAGAACCCTGTCAGGTGGAGCAAGAGACATATGCCCCGGTGGGTTGGTTGGTTGGTTATTCAGGACGCTTTAACCACTTTTGGTCATGTCGCGTCAATGGGAGAAGGAAGGGAGAGTGGAGCCATGTCCCCGGGGGTAACCCCACTTTTTACGGAGAAAGACATGGGATCTTTATCCTGCGACCACACAGACATGGCCGCAGCAGGGCTCGAACCACCGACCCACGTGCCGTTAGGCTCTCAGGTGACCAGAGCACTCAATGCAAGCCCACTGAGCTGTCGCGCCGGCCCCATGAGCTGTCGCGCCGTATGCCCCGGTGAGATTCGAACCACG
>OZ025258.1:14451004-14526821 GCA_964019135.1 Arenicola marina
CAATCTGATTAAAAGCTCGCTCGCTCCCCTTTCTTCCCTTCGAAACCGCAGGTCCCACCAACCAACCAACCTACATCTACCTGTTCGGCTTCCACTCTCCAAGTAATCGATTTCTTACGGCATTCAAGTTTCCAAGGAACAACTCTCTCGCTTATGACAACACATGTAGCTAACACCCCGCCCCCACTTCCCCACCTTAACCCCGCCCCCCCCCCATGCATCTACCCTGCAGACGTGGGTCGGCGTGTGTGGGGAGTGCTGGGGCATTGTTGTTCGCACCCCACCAGGAAGATACCCCCCCCCCCTCCACCCCCCCTTGCGGGAGGGGTTTCCACGGTTCGGTTGGGCCCCATTGCTGGAATGCGCTATAACTGCCCCGGGGGAATGCGTTCCTACGTCACAACCGCATGTCTCTCTCGCCTCGCCTCGCCTCGCACTCGATCGTCTTTGATCGTGCAGCTGCCAACAGCCTTCCCCGAATTGAAACCGACTGCCAAAGTCTCACAATGACCCATAATGGCCAGTCACTCACATTGTCTTCCGCAGTGGCAGGTTAAAGTTGTCCGCGACATGTTCATTCAGTCGTTTATGCTATCAGCCCGGTCGCCAAGACACTGATATACTGGTATTTTTAAATAGTAAATATAGGTAAGGTTACCATCTGCTTGAAAACGATTTAAAGGATATAATGTAATATCTCCAACACCAAACTTAAACCTAAACCTGTTACAACCAAACATATTTTGAGGAAAAATACATGTTTCTGCGGTCCTCCAAATAGGAGTGCCCATTATCGTGACGTCAGCATTTGTGACGAATCCTGTTATTGCCTCGACGGACAATTGGAAGCACTGATTTTATGTCCAATTTTAAGACCAATAAAGACACCAGTTTCTAACTACATATATATAGTTTCATATATACCCTTCAATCTAACTTCCAAGGCTGTATCGACAACCGCTCTGTAACACAAGCACTAAACCATATTATTTCCCTCCTCTGTCTGGTTGCAATTCCCTCTGGTCAAGAAAAAAGGACATCATTTTCCCGGAGACTTTATCAGCACCCCCCTGCCCCCCTTTCCCTCCAGTTGATACTCCAAAGGCCCCCCCCCCTCCTTCCCCATCGGTTGATACTCCAATGCACCCTCTTCCCCTTTGGTTTTGATACTCCAAAGCCGCCCCTTCCCCTTCGGTTTTGATACTCCAAAGCCGCCCCTTGCCCTTCGGTTGATACTCCAAAGCCCTCCCCCCTTTCCCCTTCGGTTGATACCCCAAAGCGCCCCCTCCCCCCTCTTTCCCCTTCGGTTGATACTCCAATGCTTCCCCTTCCCCTTGATAAGCTGGTGTTTGTAGGCCGCTTTTGTGCACATGAAGGCTAATTTGGGCTAAGGAACCTCTCGGGACGATGAAGGATGAAGGAATGAAACATGCCCCAGATTATGTGCCCGAGCCCGGATTTGAACCCAGGACCTATTGATCTGCGGTCTAGAGCGCGAGACTTACAAGAAGAACTTGAACGTCCCCTTGAACAACTCTGCGACCAGAAAACAACGCAATGCACCGAAGTTTGGACATACCTCGCCCCCCAGCTCCTGCCCACCCCCCTATTTCCAATTCATACCTTCGGATTCAATCACTCCCTGCAGATATTCCTATACCATGTGTTTAATCTCTGTTCCCAACACCACTTCGTCAATCCTGAACCAGCTCAAGGCAGAAAAAGTACTGGAAAATACAGTTTAAATTTACTGGACAAAATACATGTAAAATTATGACAAGTAATTTGCAAAACAACCAAACAAACTTTTATTTACCTATATCTTTATAGCAAGCGTAATTAAAACATACGACATTCACGCCAGGGGCATAACAAGCTACATTGCCCCCCCCCCCCACCCGGCCCCTATAATGAAAAAAGAAAAAGGGTAGGGTGATTGGCGCAAGTACCCCCAGGCAAGTCCGCTTCTCTTGGGGCACAACGGTGTTCATGCAGTGGCGGATCTAGGGGGGGGGGGGTAGGGGGGTTGCAACCCCCCCCCCCCCCTTGGGCGCAAGAACATACAACATACATGTTAATATACATGTTAAAGTCCCATACACTGTTCAAGTCGGCTTCTCCGAGCACGCTCACCCCCCCCCCCCCCGGTTGCAAGTTTTTCAGAGCGCACACTCCTCGGTCGGAAGTTTCAGAAAGCAACCCCCCCGGGAAAAGTCATGTGCTCCAGCATTTCTTCGCGAAAATAAAACCGAAGCAAATAGTGTTGACACACTTTCTTGATGTCAGGAGATAGAACAAGGTATATAGAATATGTGAACACTAAACACATTATGATAAAACTAAAGCTACAGTCGATTCCCGACTGGCGTCTAAAGAACTTTGCATGGACACCGCTCCTCGTGCTCCTAGCGAAGCGGGCTTGCCTGGGGGCACTTGCGTTAAAGCAATATATTCCGTAATTTTTTGTATTACCAACCTCTTCCCCATGTCAAATAAGTATATTCTGTCTTGAATTTGAATCCTGAAAGCATGTGGGCTATCCGGAGAGAAGCATTTTGGTCAACGGAGCAGAAGTTGGTGGCCGGCTTTATATCCCTGCGCGCCTGTTCGCAGTTCGCTATTTTGTGTGTGATGTCGACCGCGGCGCGCTAGGACGTCCGCGCGCGATAAAAATAAACCGCGCAGTTTTATGCTGAAATTGTTGTTTTACAGACTCTCAGAGATCTAAAACATATATGCATCATCATTTTGAGATACTTTTAGTCTTGATTCTAACATGTAAACAATCTAAGATGGCGCATGTAAGTATATTGCTTTAAGTAGGGTGACCACTCGTACCACTGCCCTGGCAGTGCCCTGTATCGCTGCATCAGCGTATACATGGATCCCGGGGGGCAGCGGAGGGTGGGGGGGGGGGGGGGTAGGCTGGGTTCGGGAGGGTTCCGCGGTGAAGCCGCCTTTTTCTTTTACCGACAAACCCGTTCTAAGCTTATAGGCTAAAAGCAATTCGCAAATCCGCGTTTTTCGCAATTTCTCGATCTCAGCTTATCTTCCCCTATTTTATAACAAACCTGTATTCCGCGGATCGTGTCCACCTCGTCCGAAAAAAGTGAGCCATTGATCATGTAAGATCCCACAACTCTTATCTAGCTGATAGTAACAATCCATTATATTCTGTCATTTCAGTAAACAGCTCCGAACAAGATATTTGAACTTCCCTCCATGTTTGTTGCTGTCTGCTAAGATCTCCTTAAAATCTCGCGGGCCGAAACGAGAGATGTGATTACACAACCATTCGCTAGGTGGCACCCCAAACCAGTAAAATGTCAAAATCATAACGCGCGCGTTTTGTCTGCGGAAACATTAGCTTTCGTTTCATAACGAAAATCATAGCGCCTCTCTTTGCTCATCAAACTCTCCATTTGTCATGGGTAAGCAATATACCTACATGCATGCTGTGGGTGGCAATCGTGGTTCGGGGTTGGCGTCTGCGTAAGACAATGGAATTTAATTTTTTGTTGTGATTTAATTAGGTATCCCAATTTTTCGCGGCAGTTGCGCTTATGACTGAACGAGAGAGCTTGTTGCAGTCGTCGCATCCATGACCGGTCGTTTTGTCTTGGTCACTACTGGTCCAATTTCTTCAACCATTGTTCATCGTGGTGGACTATTCCATCTGGCACGGGGGCCGGCCCGAAAGTTCAGTGGGTTAGAGCGCTCGGCTTGAGTGCTCTGGCCACCTGAGAGCCTAACGACACGTGAATCGATTATTTGAGCCCCGCCGTGGCCATGTCTGTGTGGTCGCAGGACAAAGATCCCATGTCCTCCTTCCCAACGAGTAGGGGGTTACCCCCAGGGATATGGATCCACTCTCCCTTCTTTCTCCCATTGACGCGATATGACCAAAAGTAGTTAAATCGTCCTGAATATGCAACTAATCAACCAACCATCTGGCACGAAATGCGCCCACCCCCTCTTGTGGGTGACAAATCCTCATAAGAACTAGAATCGATACCAAAAACCTTCATGTTGCGTTTGCAAACTGATCTTTGATCGTCCATGGCAAACTCGCCATAGAGCATATCTTTGGTATGCGTTCATCCTGCATACGACGAACGTGCCAAAGCTAACGATATGCCTAAAATATTACGCAAGCAACGAAGGTGGAAAATATTGACATTTTTGTCTTGGCCACAACATGTAGCAAAGATATGAGGTGTACTAATATCTTTGCATGCAGTCTTTTTCGCTGCTATGCAACAGGGTGCTAAGACATGCCCTATAACATTTTCGCGCGATTCGTAAGTTTTGGGTTTTCCTACGCTCATTGTCCACCATACCTAAAGTAGTGACTGCCTTACCAATGCGGGTATTTGTTTTGTCACATAGGGATCCATTGTACGGGTGAAAAAAATCTCTAATGGCATATTTCTCGTGGTAATTACTGGTGGGACCATTAACCATTGAATCATTACGACTGTTATCTTAACACAAACATGGCACCGTCAATTTCTGCCATCACCTGAAGTTTGAATCCGTTCACTGGGTGCGAACGGTTGATAGACCATATAGATTTCAATACATTTTTTAATCTACTCTTAAAGAAAAACACGCATACCAGTGGTGGATCCAGTGGGGGGCTACTGCGGCTGTAGCCCCCCCCCCCCCCTCGCCCCCCTGGTCATGGCCATGTGAATGCTTGGCTTGACTTTATCATGGGATGGCTTGGTAGGCGGTGTGATTGTTTGGTTTGTCATGCCCGTGCGAGGGCTTGGCAGACGATATGAATGCTAGGTTTGTCACGACCGTCAGAGGGCATGGTTGACAATATGAATGCTTAGTTTGTCACGACCGTCGAATAGCTTGGCAGACTGCAAGAATGCTTGCTTTGGTATGACAGTGTGGGGCTTGGCAGACGATGGGAATGCTTGGTATGAGAGGGGAAGGGTTGGCAGACGATGTGAATGCTTGGTATGAGAGGGGAAGGGTTGGCAGACGATGTGAATGCTTGGTATGAAAGGGGAAGGGTTGGCAGACGATGTGAATGCTTGGTATGAGAGAGGAAAGGTTGGCAGACGATGTGAATGCTTAGTATGAGAGGGGAAGGGTTGGCACAAGATGTGAATGCTTGGTATGAGAGGAAAAGGGATGGCAGACGATGTAAAGGCTTGGTTTGGCATGAGCGTGAGATGGCTTGGCAGACGATGCGAATGCTTGGTTTGTCCTGACCGTGAGATGGCTTAGTAAACGATGTGAATGTTTGGCTTCGTATGGGCGTGCTAGGGCTCGGCAGTCAATGTTAATTATTGGTTAGTTATTGGTTTGGTATGAGCGTTAGATTGCTTGGCAGACGACTTCAATGCTTGGCTTGGCAGACAAGTTGAATGCTTAGTTTGTTATGACCGTGAGATGGCTTAGCGAATGCTTAGTTTGTTATGACCGTGAGATGGCTTAGCAAAACGATGTGAATGTTTAGGTTGGTATCAGTGCGAGGGCTCGGCAGTCGATGTCCATTATTGGTTTGATATGAGTGTGAGAGGGCTCGGCAGACGACGTGAATGCCTGATTTGTTATTAGCGTGACATGGCTTGGCAGACGATGTGAGTCCTTGGTTTGGAATGACCGTGAGAGTGCTTGGAAGACGGCGGGAATACTTCGGTTGTCATGCCCAATAGAAACCAATAGGAATACATTGCGTATTATACAAAGCTGCGCGCCTTGCAACTCTAGGTCAACATACGGTAGCATTTTGTTGAATAATGCATTGATAACAGTAAGTCATATATTATATTATTATTGTTCATTACTATAATTTGTTATTATAATTATCATGATCATTTGTTATAATTTTGATTATCATGATAAGTTGTTTTTATAATTATCATGATTATTTGTCATTATAATTTGTTATTATTTTGATTTGTCATTACTTTGTTATCATTGGAAGCGACCACTGTATTCGCGAAATGTAAGCCCCCGCCCCAAAAAAAAAATCTTCTAAAGACTGGATATGCCCCTGCAAACGATGTCCTATTTTCAGGGGTCTGGAAGGGGTAAATGCGACACGCGACACAGGCATATTTGAATTTTAAAATCAACATTGACTCCCAAATTGACAATGAGGATCTGGAAAAGCGACATCGACACAGATAGTGGCATTGTAGAAAAAAATCGACATTGAACTTAGCAAAAAAGGAACGTTGGAACGTCGTAAAAAATCGACACTGGACACTGGACCCCGCCCCCTTGCAGACCCCTAGTTTTGATGACTGCATGAATAGTTTTAACAACAAAAAAAACAATTGGTGGCTTACCGACTAATACGGGGATCTGTGTAGATGCCCGATATATCGCTCAGGCGAGAAGTGACACTGACTCCACGCCCCGCTGACTCGGCGTCTCTTTCTCCGCGCCAGCCGCCCGTGAAACTCTGATCACTCCATGACCTTGACATTTGCCCCGAACGCTTCTGAACGCCATTTTGTGATGTTTTCTTTTGACCGGAAGACGCTGCATTCGGAAACGCCCGATCATCACTTCTAGAAACTTTAGGCAGGAACATGTCTGTAAATATCCACTGATTATGCAGGAGATAACTTTTCGTGTGTCTCGACAATAGTTACAACGTCAGCCATTTCAGATCGTCTTCACTAAGCTGTGACAAGGGCTAGCTGACGCTTCCCTGTTATTCGGAAACGCATTCGGAAACGCTCAATCATCACTTCTGGACACCTTAGGCAGGAACATGTCTGTAAATATCCACTGATTATGCAGGAGATCACTTTTCCTGTGTCTCGACAATAGTTACAAGGTCAGCCATTTCAGATCGCCTTCACTAAGCTGTGCCAAGGGCTAGCTAACACTTTCCTGTACTGCAAGTCCTCCGCCAAGGCGGAGTGAATCGAGTGATCACCCCCTGCAGAGTTGTGTAATCCATTATTGATGGTATTGAGAGGGTTTTTTTATGAATGAGTTGTCTTCTTCACACGTTCTTTATGGCTCCTTGGCACGTCATCTTCATCAGTTAACATCGTACAAAACATTTCTGACGCTAACTGTGGCATGTGTCGTCGCGCATTCCCTTTTCTGTCTGCCTTCCTGAGCAGTTTTGAAGCCAAGGCATAGAGCCAACGCTAAGAACGGGTTGATTCCGATATTGTGTTACGCTGCTTGTACGTCATGGCCTCAAAGATACTGCAAATCATTGTATTATAGTATATATATTTGATGATATTCCCTTCATTTGCAGTTGCACGACTTCACCCTGTCCAGTGCCTCTCCAGGTTCACCGTTCGGGGAATAGTATGGGTCCCTTATGGCTTGTATTCCGTTGTTTGGTATATACCTCTCAATAAAGTGCGTGACAACCTTGTGTAACCTAATGCAAATACTGCTTCCAATACACCTGGTAATTCGATGAGCGCCGAGGGCCAATTGATACTTACTCTGACCCTGGACGCTTGCTTCGCGCCGCTCGAGGCTGTACGGCTACACATGCCATCTGGTATCCGTCCATATATATAGGCTACACACAGATCCAAATCTAACCCGCCGTCCGGACACATTACCTGTGGCCAGCGGAACCGGCCGCAATCTATCCACCCCCCCCCCCCCTACACACCCCCGCCGTCACCCGCGCTTTCTCCTACCCGCGAACCAATTCTGCGCTCTTATCGGCCGTCAGATACCCACCCCCTTCTCACTCCTACTGCCCCCTTCTCCTCGTAAAAGTAAATCTCCTTGTAAATCTACACCTTACCACCCTCCCCTCCCCTCTCCCACGCCGTCAATCGTGCACACCCCCACACGCGCGCTTACACTGGCCCCCTGAGTGGTAAGGTAAGCTGGGGACGAGACCAGGGTATGGTGCGGGTGGGGGTTGGAGGGGTGGAGCGTCCTCGGGGACACCGACTGGTTAGTGAGCACGGTGATAACAACACTCGCCGCTCCACCCTGTGCACGTTGTCACGACATCGACCTCGCTCGTTAATTATTACCTGGGTCTATTCCCTGGGCCCCTGGTTAGAGTGAGACACCTGTAGACGTCCCCCCATGTCACAAAGCACCCCCCCCCTCCTTTTGCCCCCCTCATAACCCCATCCAATACCCATCGGACCATCCCCCCCTCCCTCTCCCCCGACTCCCGCTACACATATGCCCATATACCCGACACCCACCCTCTCAGTACACCATGACGCCTCGCGGATCGATACGCTACAAAAACTGTTTTAAAAAACTCGTGACAGGCTACTGCGGAGTCGACCCGTGGCGATACATAACCTGGAGGTAGCTAGGCACAATAAAGGAACTACAGTTGGTTTGAACGCTTATTTCAACGGGTTGATTCCCACTATTTGCTCATTGTAGTCCTTTCGTCGTCCACTATTGGTGAAAACGTATTCAAGTGGTCGCTAGAACAAACATTGAAGATTGTCTGTCGACGTCTGAGTGGTCCATTTATTTGGCATTGATCATGAAGCGATCATTCAAACGTGAATTTCTTGTTGCACACTTCATAGAAAAAATATATCTTATAAAGAAACATTTGTATCTGTTAACTACTACCTAATTTCTGAATAACAAAGTCAATAAATCGACGGATATTTTTAGTTTTGATAAAACGGCATGAGTTTCTCATCCTATGTCGCTAATTGTATGGGATGATGGTATGGATTAAACCTATCGCATTAATACCCTGGCAAATAGTCCATACCTTGACCTATCTAATTCAATGAAAATGAGATGCATCCGGTGCCTATCCAGTGACCAGTGGTGTGAACTGTTCAATGCATGTATGGATTCTACTGATTGTGGAGAAGATCGGAAATTAATGTGTCAACCCCGGAACAAAGATCAATAGACAATTTTACCATTTGAAAATGCAATTTACGCTATCTGCCAATTCGGTCCAGTTTCGATTATTGTGAATTGGCAGCAACTATACACAAAATCATGACGACGTCATCAGTCCGTGGTTTACCGTTGGATATCTCCAACAAATCATTTCATTTATCACAATTAAACACTATCGAAAGATTTGCCAGGCTATTATAAGCATGAGAACTTACCCAGTTCTGCCTTAGTTTGTGAAATGTTCCTTGCGGCCGAAAAGTCAAAACATTAGAGACCAACTCCTAGGTAGAACAGGACTTTCATGATATTAATCCCATTATCTTACGCCATCAAAATAGAATACCCGTTAATTTTATTCGTGAACACTATTTAAATATTGGTCATTATACGATATGAGGCGTTAAAACATCAATACATAGACAGAGGGGATACTTTCAAGGTAATCAAGGTAGGTAATATTGATGTTTGTACGATTGGCTTGGTGCTTGAATTCCAATAAACTATTTAATATCTATTCAAGGTAGATAATTTGTGACATTGATAAGTGTCTGGATAGAAATCACAGATGCATACACATGCATGTTAACAAGGATATTGTATACACTACACGGGCGGATCCAGGAATTAAAAAAAAAGGGGGGGGGGTCCAAACTTGCGACATTCTTCCTCAAAAACGGGGTGGGGGAGGTGGATCCGCCCTTGCACTATCCTTGATGTTAACCATGAATGCATATATAATAAGTTGGCAACGCCACGGCGTTGGTTGTCAGTGACAACGCCGTCCTCCGGTGAGACCGTCGTGTGTCTGAAGGAAGTATGGTTAGAGATCGGAGAGATAGCCAGCGTACGTAAGTGAAGGGTATCATTCGGGAACCAAGGCGCCTGTGACATTCCAGAGAGGATATAAGTCTCTGTAAGACGTGTAAATAGACTTGATTAAATGCGGGGAAACCGCGAAATACATAATCGATTCCAACGGTATTTATGCTTAGAATAGTATCAATCATCATATGCATGGTAGGGATCCAGGATTTCTTCAAGGGGGGGGGGGGGTGTAGGTTAAAAAAAACGTTACGACCGGGAAGGGGTGACGTAGAGTGGATAAACTTTTCCCATGGGGTGACGTAGGTTGTACCCGGGGGGTTGACACTTCGTTAAGTGGGGGGGGGGGTGACATTTCGTCAAGGGGTAGGGTAGGGTGATCACCTACAATACCCCCCTCCCCTTGGATGCGTCTCTGATAGAGCATTTCGTCGAGCATTTTCTAGCATAGGTTGAAATGAGTCCATATGGCTTGTTGCTGAGATGACCGTCATGACATCTTTATTTTGTCAATCAAATCAATGTTCAAGAACAGTAATTGTGATATAAAAGATATTTTGGTGAAAACCTTGTGAATATTTCTCGCAGCTTCTTTGGCGGATCGACATACGGGCGCGTAACGTTAATTAAAGATCACCCTGTCAGAAGGAGCTCGTTCCTCACATCACATTTCATCACATCTGCCTCACGTAACCGCTAACCTCACTGTTGACCTCAACGGTACTGGGGCCACGTACGGCTTTTGAGGGTTGTTTAGATTAAAGTTTGCTTATTTGATACATAAATTGAAAAATGTAGACGTTCCATTGTCGTACGGCCTTTTAAGCGAAAACATATTTCAAAATTATAACACGGGGTCAAATTTCAAAGCGCTTCATGTGTTTGACCTCGATTGAACTGGAAAACGTGGTTCGAAAGTAACGTGGCTTTAAATTTTTATCGAAATGGAATGATTTCGTAAGTTACGTCACCAGTCGCACAGTAAATGCTAAATGTGGTGTATTTGATGCCAGACTTAATATATCTTCGATTTGGTTAATTTTTAATTTTTACGTATGAAGGATAATTCTGATGGTTAAACTTGATGTGGGGCAGCGGGATTGCGTGACCTCTGCCGGAAGCCCTCTGGCCGGGAGCTCGCTAAAATATATCTACCTCAATATACGACTTGTCATGACGCTACCGATTGTCGTACGCGATTGTATGGTAAGCTTTTTTTTTATCATATTGCTTTAAAACGAACATTTTCACCTTGAGCTATGGCTGCAGCCCTAGGAACCAAGTTTTGAGCCACAAAGAACCTACTTCCATCGGTGTGAAATCCAGAACACGCCATGGAGCGGAAATTTGACGGTACTTGGAAAAACTGTTTAAAAACTAGTGCTGCCCTCCAGCGAGCCATTTGGTAGTCAACGGATGAATTGTGCTTCCTTCTAGTAAGCTATTTGGTATCAATATTGCAGAACTGCGACGAGAAGGTATCGTCTGATGCAGTCAAGCGAGGTGTATTTTATAGGTAGACGGCACTCATAAGCAATATTTTTTTTACAGATCACAGCACTTTCAGCAAAAAATACCTAAATAAATTATGACCAGGCACTATTTTTTCAACGTTTAAAATATTTCGAGAGCTGACGAAGAGGAGAAGACGGATCAACAAACGACCTAATCCAGACACATTAACCAAGCCAATGGACGGCATGCCAATATCACATTGGTTTGAGTGGCTTTATTTGTGCTGATATCAACCCATATCGCACGGCAAGCCATGTCATATGCATTTTGGCGCACGAACAATAGTCAAATTTCACCCTGTGCGTTGACAATCGTTTTGGAAAGTACCCAATGGCCGATGGATTTATCCCGGAACTGTTGTCACAATGGGCGGAAGTACCAGCCATCCAGAGGTCTGCTTGTGCCTGGTATTGTTCAGTCTCCAACACACGTTTGTCGGCATCCTAAGACTTTCTGAATAAAAGCTGTAAGGTTTGTATCTCTCTCCTCTTATAAGATAGTGAAGTCTAAAAAAATACCATCTTACCTCATTCTCACCCGAAAGCATTTCCCCGTGTTGAAGAGACTCCGCCGCGATGGGGGCGTTGCCACTGGGACGGCAGGTGGTAAGGGGTAATTAGTCCATGTCCTGTAGCCTACGTGCTTTTCGGACGGTGTCATACCCTTCCTCCCCTGCAACTCTAAACCCTTGGCTCTAATGGATTCAAAGGGTTTGTGCCTTGCCATTTGATTATAGGATGTAGCGCTCCATTCAAACTGATGTCATTGCCCCGGAAGGTTTCTTAACTGTGTTCTGTTCAGTCTTCATGCGAATACAAAAATATCCCAAGATATCATGTGATGTATGGGACCTTCACGGGAGTGTGACGTCCAATAGTTTCAATAGTAGACATTCACAGACCTATTAAAAATTCATCTCAACGATGCCAGGCAGCGACAAACTTGTCAAGCATCTTGTCTTTCTGCCTTTTTCTGGGAGGACGTTATTGATTTTGGGTGCTTCACGTTTTTCGTGAGCAGTATGTGAGCCATGCATCTTTCAGTGTGTATATGCATCATGCATGTCCCTCGCCTCCACTCTACCGCCATCCACCTCCCACCCCCCACACACATACCACCCTCTGCCCCCGATGTCTGACAGACGTAAACCACGTCAGCGCGGCAGACTACGATACTCTGCGGCAGACTGGCATTATGTACTATTACGTATGTCCCTTGTGCAGAGCCTAGCTGTTGACTCTGACCCCCTTTTCTTCCTAATAAAACGACATGTGTGTTCAGCGAAGCAGAGTACATAGCATTTGAATCATTTAGACTTGACTATCAGTCACCATGTTATTTTCCATGCCAAGCCAACTGAATGAGGTATATCTCCCCGGTATTTTCCCCTCCCCATTTCTCTTCTGGAGATTGTTTATCAGGCGACATACCATAGCCTGTTCGTACTTGATACCCCAGAAAACTGCCCAATATTTCTGGCTCAAGCAAACTGCATGTTGCGTGCTGTGTTGATTGCTAGTTGCGTGACCAAGAGCGAGAGTGCATCGTTTGGAGAGAAGCGGACGGGTGGTAGGGGGTGGAGTTGGGGGTTGGGGGTCGGATTGCGGGCAGGAGGGGATGGGAAGGCGGGGGGGGGGGGGGGGGGCGAGCAGTAGGGGAGGGTGCAAATATGTCCGTCGTCGGTGTATGCTGGGTATTCTCATATTTTGCTTTCCAATTTATTCGTCGTATTTATAAGTCGCGAGTTAAAATAACGGATTTGAAACTTGAAGTTAACTTGCATTTTAAGGCTAAAGTTAGATGTTGTTAAATCATATATTTAGCGGTATATGGCGCTCTCACTACCTTCACATAAGTAACAGTATTACCCTTTCAATGAGAAAAAAATAAAGAAAATACGGGGGGGGGGAGCATGTGTAAATGCGTAGATGTGCAGAGGGTCGTGTAGATACAATCTACCTTCCATTATGCAACCGTTTGGTAAGACGATGTGTAAGTTTGGAGTAATGATGGCTGGAGGTGTGTGGAGTGTGTGTGTGTGTGGGGGGGGGGGGGGGTACAAGCAAAGGGTAAAGGGAACAACGTGAGGAGAAGGGTGAGGTTTCCTCTTGAGAACGGAACAGCGACATAAAAATATCGGTGAGCGGCAGTTGCACAAAACAGCGAGGCCTCCACGGGTCGAATCTACGGACACACAACTCACTCCCCCCCCCCCCCCCCTCCGCCCCCTCCACCGGATTCACCAGAATCTCCGGCCTAACGGCACGTGGATCGGTGGTTTGAGCCCCGCTGTGGGCATGTTTGTGTTGTCGCAGGATAAAGACCCCATGGCCTTCTGCACGATGAGTAAGGGGGTTACCCCCGGAGACATGGCTCCACTGTCACTTCCTCCCATTGACGCGATATGACCAAAAGTGGTTAATGCAATATATTCCGTAATTTTTTGTATTGCCAACCTCTTCTCCATGTCAAATAAGTACATTCTGTCTTGAATTTAAATCCTGAAAGCCTGCAGGCTGTCCGGAGAGAACCATTTTGGTAAACGGAGCAGAAGTTGGTGGCCGGCTTTATATCCCTGCGCGCCTGTTCGCAGTTCGCTATTTTGTGTGTGATGTCGACCGCGGCTCGCTATCACGTCCGCGCGCGATAAAAATAAACCACGCAGTTTTATGTTGAAATGTTTGTTTTACAGACTCAAAGAGATAAAAACATATGCTTCATAGATGTTGAGATACTTTTAGTCTTGATTCTAAAATGTAACAAATCTAAGATGGCGCATGTAAGTATATTGCTTTAAAGCGTCCTGAATATACAACCAACCACCTGGAATGTCTAGTTGGCGTTGAGCGACGGGTTTATTTACTGTTGTCATTTAATGTTTAATAACACTGCCAATAATGTCCTATGCAGACAGGCGTCTGCATAGGACTACTCAATTCTAAACACTCCACAAAATATAGCAACGTGCAGTTGGTATCACTAAATAGACCAAAGTGGAACTTCTTTCAACCTCTAATATGTATATCTCGGCTTGGCCGAGAGATACTTACTACCTACTGTCTCCAAGAGACCACACTAGGTGGCAGCACTTTACTCATCGAAAACCCCACTCTGCCAGCAGAGGGAGCTCGTTCCTCACATCACCTCTGCCCCACGTCACCGCCCACCTCACGGTGGATCACAATGAAAGAGTTGAGCGAAAAAATATTTCAAAAATACAAGGGGTCAGAGTTCAAAACACTTCACGCCTTTGACCTCAATCGAACTCGAAAACATAGTTCGGAAGTAAAATGGCTTCTAATTAATCAAACACGAATGATTTTTTTCCGTACGGTACCAGCATCACAGTAGATGCTAAACAGTGGCAGACTGCGAATCTATACTCGATTACATTCATTTAAATTTTCGCGTATGAAGAATAATTCTGATGGTTAAATTTGACGTGGGGCAGAGGGACTATGGCGTAAGCGTAACGCCCTCTGCTGGGAGACCGTGAGAGCTTTGTGTATTTATCACAACAAATAACATCGTGTACCCTTACGAAAAAGTTATAATTGTGACAGAACTTTTTTATTTTCATCACCTGATTTCATGTGTTATTAGGCTTAGGCTGGGTCCCGGCACTAATTTGTAGAAATGCGCGACGCATTTTACCTATCAATTTACGCAGCGCCGCCCTGGCGAGCGAGTGTGAAAATGCATTCAGGACGTAGGCGACAACAGAGATATAATAGAGCCGTAGTGGAGTGAGTAGAAGGCAGAGAGTGCCCCAGGTGGGGTCTCCTGGAATTGGGTTGGCTGGTTCCACCCTTAAATGTTACAAATGTCTATACGGTAGTATATAAGTATGTTTTTATTTACAATCAGGCACAATATAGGCATTGCCAGATAATGTGATCGTCCGTTAAGTTTAAGTTATGGTGGTCAAAATCAAATAAAACTTTCGCCGCTTCCTACGCGCTCTTCCGAACTACTTACCTGTTGATTAACGACGTCATAATCACCGGGTAAGATATATCCGCTAAGAGAAATAGTTCTCACTGACGGCACTTAATTATTCTGCCTAAGAACACATTTTGTGGTCAGTTTATATTAATCGAACTTGTATATTTCTGGTTTAGACAATCGGGTCGCTTGCTATTATGTCCCGCCGCTTGCTCATCCGCTTCAATAGGCCCCAATCTCAGACCATCTGGGTGCGCAGTGGCTCCACCGCGTGAGTGACGTACAAGTTATTCGAATGCGTTTGATCAGTTTGTGGCTGAGCAAGCCAGACCTACCAGAGATCGTATTGTACACTTTACATAATCTCTGGACCTAACTACCTTCACGGCTGTTGAACTGAGCAGCACCTGGGGGACAGAGTAGGGCGATTTCAGGTCAATGAAATATAAGATCGCTCTTACTGGAACGTATTTGTTTACATTACCTTGGTAAATTAGGTTGCTTAACCTACAGTTCCAGTGAAAAGTCATACAGGACTGATGTATTATGTAATACCGACTTGTGCTGTTTAGAGTGGATTATGTTTCACAGACACGTACAATGGGCATTTTGACGGTGGCCTCGCACTGGTTTAGATCATAACGCCACAGTACCGACAGGCCGACTGGACTAAATCAATGCCTGTCTCGTCACGGGATGTGCGTTCCAGGTTAAACGTAATGCCAGATCGGTCGCAATAAGCTGAGTGTAGCGCCTTGAGCAAAATCAACAGTTTAATTCCAGCATGTGATCACCTCATATTTATCACCGCATATTGCTTCCCTGCTATTCCCTACCACGTTAACTCGCTTTAAGTTCCCAATTGTATGACAAGCTGAAGACGAAGCTGGGGGCTAGCAAAGTGGACCATGGGCTGGGAGCGTCCTGAAATTTGACAATTATCCCATACTTGCTAACACCTTATATTCGTGCTTGCTATCAGATCGATGCCTGATAAACATCCACTATTAATATCGGTCATATCGCGTCAATGGAAGAAGGAAGGGCGAGTAGTGCCATGTCCCCGTGGGTAACCCCCTACTTTTTACGCGCCGGCCCCTAAGGGGGAGGGAGGGAAACTTGAGCACGAATATGTTTTGGGCCGAAATGGCAAGTTAATTTGTGTTTTATACCACTTTTGTGCACACAATGGCTAAACTGGGTGGACGAGCATCAGGGGCGATGGATTATGAAGGGATGAGACATACCGCAGACCAGGTGCTTGGAAAATTGAACCCGAAATCTATTGTTCTGTGGTGGAAGACTATTTGGTGTTTCCGAACGATGTGTTTTTATACCTCCCCCCCCCCCCCACACCTCCCTCCCCCCACTCAAATCACATCAAGTTAAAGTCCCTTTCTTTCTGGTTCATCAAAGTTGATTACTCAACGTACCGGCTGAATTGAACCGAAACGGACCAGTTGTGGGGACTGACGACCAGGAGGGAGAGGACTAAAATCCGAAATCACGAATTAACCACAAAGCGCCGATTGGAGTTAGATATACATCGTGTAGCATAAAGCAGGTCTAACCCCAAATATTTAATGAACGAATGAAAGTGTTTATTGCAGAAAACGGCTACCGGCCAAAGTGCATACATGGTGATATTCTGTTGTGTGTGCTCATTGTGAGTAGGCTGTAGGACAAATGTACACAATTCAGTTAGCTTCCCTAAATTATTATTGTATACAAAAGCAATCAGTTGCCCGGTTAAAACTTCGTGTCTCGTCGACATAATTCTAACAAAGAAAAAACTTAAATCACACGCTCTAATCACACGATATTCTTTAGAAACGAGAAGACGGACATATTGAGCCGTTTGGGCCATGGAACCCCATCATCTAGAGTTGCGAGCTCATAATGCGATCTCCGCTTGAATCTGTATTGTAGTGGTAGCATGACCTCGAACACTCAGCCGAGTAGAACCATCCGCCAGAGCCCCCCAAAAAGTTCGGTTATTAACTTCATTATGAAATTTATTCAACGATAATCTGTGAAGATTAATACGCCGAACATGCGATGTCGCCATCTCACAGTAGCAATTACAAGCAACTCACTCTCTGGTGGACAGAGTTCGTAACGAGATCCTTTACTGGTTTATCTTATACCTTGTTTAATAAACTGGGTCCCTGACATTCATTGCATGCTAGGGGTCTGGAAGGGATAAATGGCTGGCTAGCTCAGCCCCAAACTGATCAAACGCATTCGAATAACTCATACGTCACACACACGGCATAGCTTTCTATAGCCTGGTTCCGGGCCCCAACTTCGCTTGTATACTTGTACCAGCCTTGAGTTTCTGAGGTAACAGACCGACGCATGAGCAAGCAACCGGCTATATTAGCAAGCGACTCGATTGTCTAAACCAGAAATAGACGCGTTTGAATAATAAAATCTGACCTTTATTTCATGGAATGTATTCTTAAACAGAATAATGTGGTGCCGCATATGAGAACTATTTCCTCTCGCGGATATATCTTACCCGGTGATTATGCCGTCGTTAATCAAACAGTAACTAGTTCGGAAAAGCGCGGATGAAGCGGCGGCACTTTAATTTGAATTTTATATTTAACTTCACCGTGCCTATCGATCACACTATCTGACGATGCCTATATTATACCTGCTTGTAAATAAAAAATAATTATATTAATCCCGTAGTGACATTTTGGGCGTGGAACCAGCCAGCCCAATTCTAGGAGACCCCAACTGGGGTTCTCGATTGGTGAAGTGCTGCCACCTTGTGGGGTAAATGGCGACATTTGACATTGACCGCCAAATTACGACACGGAGGATCTGAAAAAGCGATATCGACGCAGGTAGTGGCATTTAATAAAAAAACGACACTGAACTTAGCCACTGAGGATTTTGAAAAATCGGCTTTCGACACTAAGAATTTTGAAAGCTGACAAATAGAAGGGTAGGGGAGTCGGTTACACAGTAATAAGGAGAGATCATATAAATATTATTGGGCTGTAACGTGTGCCCCCCCCCCCCCCTCCCAACCAATAGACACGCTCTTGTCTTGTCTGTGACGCTGTAGTTGAAAGAATCTTGGAAAACGCCACTGGCAAGGCAACATATTGGAATGAATGAATGATCCATTTTATCACGTTGTGTCACCTTCAATGAAATCGAGAACTGTATCAGATTGAGTAGCAGGACCTTGCAAGTTGCATTGCAAAACCTGTATACACAAACAGTGCTGTCCTCTAACGAGCCACTTCGTAGTTAATTATGAACTGTGCTTCTCCCTAGTGAGCCATCTGGTAACTCAATGCAGCGGTGATAGTGAGAGGATAGGTCGTCCTGCGAACATGAGCGACTCCTAGTGATAGAAAAGGTCGGAATGCGATCACAAAGCGTTCGAGATCTGTGGTCCCTTCTGTCCATGCAAAGCGGCCTTCCGTCGCCCAGCACCGCCTGAGGGCATTTAAGTAAACCACTTGCCATTTGAAGCCGCTCCATCGCTCGTGATCCGAGCTGGCGCCAACCCCCCCCCCCCCCCACCCCTCTCCCTCGCCCCCTCCCCAGCGTCCTTCCATCAGCCATTAGACAAGTGCGTCGCTCTGCTTGAAGTAAGTAAACTATCGTGATAATAAGTTGAGTTACACAATACGAAAAACTGCAGGGAGTGGTGGGGGGGGGGGCGGGGGGGTGGGGGCGATGTCAGAAGTGATACGGTCTGACCCCTGAGTGGGAGTCCCCCCCCCTCCCTTCCCCACCCTGCTGCGTAATGGGAAATCGCGTAAAGGTCATTCTGCTCCCCCCCCCGCACTCCCCGACTATACCCTCCGTCCACTCTAGCACCCCCCCTTCTGCCCTTACCCCCAGCTGGTGCACAACCACCACCGCCCCCCTCCCCCACCCCACCTCCTCGCCCGATTCCCGGGTTAATGGCCGAGTGAGGACCCCGATGGCATACGACAGCAAGTAAATTTAATAACACGAGGGATACCTGCCACCATCGGATCTATACATGCATTATTTCTGTATCAGAACCAGACAGCAATATAAGCAGAGGAAATCATTGAATATGAGGAATGGGCCAGTCTGCGTAGTTGTCTCGTAGCAGTTATGGGCCCAGTCTTCATCCCCCCACCACCCCCACACCAACACGCAACTGTCTATTTTTTATTTATTATATGACAATAGTTACACATAACTAAATCCCGTGAGCGTACTTTACATGTATTTTCGCAAAGTAATCGGACCTGGTAGAAGCACGGTGATTTTATAGGGGAATACTAAGGAGGTACGGTGGAGAGGGATAGGTTGGTGGGGATGAGAATTGACACACCGTTATCTCCCAGAGGTTGGTCGCCTAGGGTAAAGCTATGGTAGCCGGCACCATGAAGTGCACGTGACGGTTGAATAAACCTCCCGGAACACTACGATTGAGTGCAAGCTTGTCCAAGACGCAGGTGCCGGGGGCGAACCCACGACCTGTTGACCAGCGCCTTCTTAGTCTGTCTGCGAGCCAATTCGAGTTAACCTCTTTAGGCCTGATTCCTGAAGGCCGGATTATTACGTTGCCTATCTGAACCCCGAAATTTCGGGGTCCCGGCCTGAAGAGGTTAAGGAGTTATTGATCGTCTTAACAGCCAGTGAATTAAAAGGACATATATATAACCAGTTCCTTTATAACTGTATTATTATATTATAACTAGGAATACGACCTACACAACAGCACAACGGTTGGAAGAGTAGAAACATGCCTAGAATAGCAAACACAAAGTCAACGTGGATGCGGTTTCAGAAATGTCACTTCCATTAGCCGTGAATGTTGCTGTACAACGTGATGGGACTGCCCATATATATATTTAGATTGAAAACTGGAACTGAACGCTAGTCATTTAACGTTAGAACAAACATGACCAGGCGAGCGTCTAGACAACCTTTGCACGTGGCAGGGTACGGCATGTCGTAAAGGCACGGCTTAAAATACACAGACCCAGCATATTTACCGCGAGTGAGGCGCAGTTGACATTTGGAAACCTGCCGTCGGGTCGAACCCGATCGGTAAATTCTACATGGCGTGCATTGTGTTACAGCGATAGCGGGCGGATCGATCGGATCGCTCTGTATGGGACTAATCTATCGACTGAAATTGTGGGCTGATCAATGCCAGGCATATATACGCCCGAATGGAAGAGATAAAATACTAAATAGGAGGCTCCCAGAGGTACCCGATGAAACATTATTGCTACGCATTATTAACATTGGGGGTGTTGGGCAAGGACTATGTCCGTTCTTCGGGAGTGGGCTTTTCATTTAACCGTGAACTGGGAATGAGGACAAGAATTCTTCGTGAACTTGGGAATGGCGTATAAGCCGAAAGTCGTGATCAAGGATTTCCAATTTGTCGTGAATTGGGAATTTTCATATAACATAACCGTGAATCGGGAAATGACCAATTTATGTCCTGGATCCGCACTTGTTTTGTATGCATCATTTTTAAAATTAAATAGTGAACTAGGAATGCAGAAATTTATCCTTCGTGATCTGGGAACCCGACCCCCTCCACCCTTTGCCTCTCCCACGCCCCCTCCCCCATGTTGTTCTAGGTATGGGGGGGGGGTGAGAGGGGGCTTCCACTGGTCCTCTCAATACAGGTGGGGTGTGTGCATCGGTAAAGACCCCCCCCCACACACAAAAAAAACATCGTTTGTTTGGATGAACCCGCTCCGAACTATCTCCTATATCTGCTTAAATCGGTTTAAACAGAAAGGGCTACCCTTTTGTCGTCTGCGTGAAACTATTGTCGGAAAAAATCGAAGCCTTTGGCCCATTTGCTGAGCTAGCTATTATTCAAAATATGGGACATTAGTCACCCTCAGCATCTATTGATTTTCTACAGAAGTCACTTGATATGTGAAATAAGTCATTCAAAAATATCCCACTTTTGATGATACTTCAGTTCCAAAAGCCCCCCGTTTTTTTCACAACCCTCCATTTTTTGAAGTGGCCAGGGCACATCCCCACCCATTTGCAGACTAAGTTAGCGCCCCTACCCCCTTTCCCTATGTTGTCGACTAAAATCATGGAAGTGTCCATGGATGGCATAAACGCCATTTACATACTGTCTATCCTTGTCGGCGCCATCTATCTAGCAAGCTTATGAAATTCGTTGAGAATAATATTTTCTGTTGATATTCTGTCGGCGACTAGACGCCATTGCAAATGCCTAAGCATAGGATATTGGTATTAGTTAATTTAGCTTGACTCGCATCCACTGGTTTAATGTCAATGGCTGTCTCACCAATTAGTGTGAATCAGGGAGGAAGGGAGGGAGGGTGGGGTGAAGCATTGGTTTTCCTCATACATTATACACCTGTCCGTTATGAGAGTTGTTATTAATGCACATCGACATAAAACAACATTCATTGGCAAACTTACTATACTACACATCGCTGATAACTGTTCAACATTCAATTGCATGGATAGAAAGTGACACAACTGGCTTAATTCTCTCTCGCTGAGAGGTGCATTTGACCAGGCCCCGGACCTAGAGTTACTAGATACGTGTAAAGCTGCCACATGTAACCCTTATTGAACTATTTTGCCACGCACTAACCCCACAACGTTAGTTTCGCACGCTTCGAAATGGCATCGACAGAATTCGAACGTAACCTTTAGAATCGATTTCTGATAACAAACACGCTGCCAACGGTATAGTTCGACCGGCCGACGTACGGATATACGAGAAACTGTGCGCAGGGGGCAGCCATTTTGGTTTTTCCGATGATGTCACGAATAACCCGAATGTCACCGGCAGGTTTGTAATCTGGTTGGTCTGTTCTGTCCGCGCCCGTGAGGCTAGAAACACTGTTAGGACCAGCGCTCGCACGAAAGTCCCACCTTGGGTTGAGGACTACCGTGTTGCCGCTACTGGACCAACTGGATATTTTCCTCCAGTGCACACCCCCTGGGACTATATATATATATACTTATTTCAGAAATAAGTATATATTAGGTGGACCGTTCGGATTTTGCCTATATATATTTATATATATATATATTTTCGACGTGGTAAAATCCATGCGAGAGAGAGAAAAAAAACCTCACAGCGACCAGCATCTCTGTGACGTGTAAAAGGTCAGACGGTGGCGGTGCGATTCTACGACGGACACTGTTGCACGAGTCGGGTGACAAATTCAAGCATTTGTGTACCTCTTTGACGTATAAACCACCCATACGGAACGTATACTAATCTGAAAAGAAACAAAGTAGAAATAATCGCATCGGTTTCGTAGGAACTAGTATGCCCATCACTGACTTCGAAACGCCGGAAAGCTTTGAAGGCAAGTTCCAGTGGCGCGTGGACGAAACCGGGGAGGAGACGGAAGAAGGCTTATCGTCGACCAATCCCGGCGGTGCTCGCAATTGTTGGAACAGCGCGATGACTTCGCTAAGCCGGCGTCTTCACGTCAGAAGGACGACGATGCATCGGTGGTGCAAGTTGGGGGCGGCCCTCTTCCTGGCCGTGCTATGTACGCAGGTCGTCTTCTACCTCACAGGGCGGTCCGTCGGCAGCTTCAACCCAAGCAGGACAATCCCCGGAGCTCTGCTTGCAGGTAGGTAACCACACAGACAGACAAACTCGAAATTGCGACCGCGATGCGTTATGAAGTACCATAGCGCGAGTAAATTGTCATCAATTTAGCCGGCGTGTTAATTAATTCACGTCAGAGATATCTAAAAGGCAAGGTTCAGTGGCCCGGTTAGATCCATGTGTATACGTAAAGTGTCATAAAACTTGTACTTACTGTTAAACGATGAATGCGAATAGCTAAGTAGGCACCACACGTCTTAAGACCAACGCCGGTAGTCAAGATAATGACGTAGGTTACGCGTGGAAACTGCCTTTCCGTCACAGCTTAGGGATTGACAGTGTCTCAATGGCTTGTCTGTATGACGTGTTTCGATGACGTGTCTGATTCTCGCTGACATGTCTCGATGACGTGTCCCGATGACATGTCCCGATGACATGTCTCGAGGACTTGTCTTGACATGTCTCGATGATGTGTCTCTCTCTCTCGAGTATATAAGAAACTATCGATATTAAAATTGAGACAGCTTTCTGATCTACTGAGCTGTGGTGAGCTTAAGCTATTGGGAAATTGGTCAAGAGAGCGGCTTGTGTATATAGTGTCGGAGGCTGTGGATTGAGGATGCTCGCAAACATCACCGTCTGCAAACACTGAATTATTTTGCTGTATTCTCCCTGTGCAAAGCATTGTTCTTTAATATTCTTTAATAACTATAATCGTTTGGTTACACCTCGATTCCACATCTTTTTTACAGTGTTATTTTCAAATCAAGGTTGTTTACCAGATATTTCGCTTTACGATCAAATAATAATATACTAAGTTATAAATTGAATCTATATTTTTTTTTTATTTAAACATCATTTCTTTTCTGAGGTTCCCCTGAAAGGGATGCCATCGGGCAGGGTCACCTGACTTGAATCTATATATGTTGTTTATGTCTTATATCGAGTCCATTTGGTATCTAGCCCCGGCCCCGGGCCCGCCGCCCCCCCGCTCCCAACCCTTTACGGACCAAAATTGATACCATTTAACATATGAAAACCAATAGCTAGGTCATCTCTCGAAACCGACTCCCCCTATCCAGATCCGACCATGAAGTGCGTAAAATTGTTATTCATATCATGACTATCGATACAATGCGTCCAAGTGTTTCTTGGCTTCGGTTCCTTTAACTATAAAGGCTATAAAGATAAGCTATAAATGCGACCCCAATTGATTACTACTACTATCCGATAATTGTGATGAACTATATATATATATATATATACATACTTTCAAAACAAGGTCGCATTTATAGATACCCTTCCCCCCACCACCCACATTCCACACACTCACCTAACCTCTATCTATCCCTCTCTTGAACCGTAACATATGCAGCAGTGACAGCTGTACACATGGGTTGGGGCGGGGTGGGGTGTAGCTGTGGGGGTGTACTTCAGATCATAAATCCCCCCTGACTATAACTACTGAAAGGTCAATCCGCGCCGATTTGACTTCGCCACGGAGATCCGGTCCATTTCGCCATTAGTGGAAACATTTTTGTCGCGTCTGTTGTTTGGTTCACGTGTCAGCAGGCATAGCTTACCATTCCAACCGACAAGGAAATATATATAGCTCCAATAGACCAACGACACATAAATATATATATATAACTCTAGTAGAACGCTGACTTCACTTCGTGATGGGACTATCGTGAGGGATGGCAAGGGGGGCGGCGGGGTTCTTGTTCCCAGATCACAAAAAATACATTTCTTTATTCCCAGATCACGATGAATTAAAAGAAGAACTCCCCGCATACAATGGAAGGCGGATACATGATACTAAATTGACGATTTCCCGATTCGAGGTTGTTTAATATTAAAATTCACAGTTCACGATTATTGAAAATCCTTGATCACGGCGGTCGGCTAATACCCCATTCCCAGTTCACGAAGAATTATTTTCCTATTCTAAAAAAAAAACATTCCCGAGGAACGGAAATACCCCTGCGATGTGTAATTATTTGGTATGTTAATCCTTGCTTAAACTAATTCCTTCCTGGAAGCTTGTGTATTATAATTTCAATTCTAAATCAAGTGCCGTATCCAGAACACAGATATCCCCGTTGAGGTCAATGATGTATTGGACATCTTTAAACCGGAAGCTGCAATATTGCCCGTCTATCTTAGGGATATACCATTTTTTCATAGAAAGCCAAACAGGGATCCGTTATTTTTTTCTCAACTCCCAATTACATACGTACGTTATGTTGCCAGAGGGGCTAATTAACCTTGAAGCCGATATGATGCATACACCCATACACAACCATTAATTACTTCTTGAAAATTATATTTTTGCAATTACTTCCTTTTCTGGATATAGACCTATTCTCGTTATTTAAAGAGAGCGGGCAAGCTTCTAGCTAAACGGATGCTACCAGGTCAGCCAAACCTGATGCCATTGGACGCATACATATATCGATACCTAAATCAATATAAATGTGCGGTAGTTTCAAAGAGCATGTATGATACAGTTTTCTGTAGTTTTTTTTTCTTTTTTTCCTTGATTTGTAAAAAATAATTTTCATACCATTTGAAGAGCATTATATACTTGGACTGAAAGTTTTTTGTCGCCATGCTGGCTGAAGAGCTAAACACATTTCAATGAGAGACGCCTTTATCAGTTTCGCCATGTTTCAAACATGTGTTTCAATGGGATTTTTTATCGCGCGTGATGCGTTAGCGGTGAAAGAAGTCTCAATAAAACACGTTAAAAAGTTAAAAAGATGGCGAAAACTGATAAGGTTGCCCGTTATGGAAATGTTCTTGGCTCTTTAACGAGCGTGGTGACCTATATGCTCTTTTTTTTCCATTTTTGAGCTCAGTATATAATTAATGCTCTTCAAATAGTGTGAAAATTACAAAAATCTACAAAGGAGTGTAGCATACATCCTCAATTGAGCGACTGAGGTGCTGGGAACCAGATTCACAGACGACAAGTGCAATCAATTCCCCATAAAAAATGCTTGATGTGAATTCGATGTTGTAAATACATATATATCTATTGAAGTTTTTATTTTCGTGGTGACTTTGGTTACTGTATGTACCACTCTTGTAATTTTGTGGGTGAGCGTGGCTTTTGCTTTATGCGCTGTTCCAGAACAAATGGGGTATGATGATGGGTACCCTATGGAAGACCTGCCCCAGGGTCTGGCGGCATGGCAACAGCAGGGTGGGGACCAGTTCGGCGGCGGCATGGGCGGTCCGACCACACCCGCCATACGCGAGGGGGACATCAACGACGCATCCTCGGACTTTATCTTCGAGGGAGACCAGAGCCTGGGAGGAGTCGTGGATGAGCACTTCCAAGGGGCCATGCAGCCCTTGCAAGAGGACCACTTGCAGCCCGGCCCGGCGGCAGCTCCAGGGCCCCCGCTGTCCATCCACCAGGATGAGGCGCCCCTGCCTCCCGGCCAGATGCTCCAGGAGGACCATATCCAGCCCGGGGTAGCGTACCCGGGGCAGCCCGAGCCTCCGCACGACCACGAGGTGGTGGGCCTGTCGCAGACCTTGCTGGAGGATCACCTGCAACCTGGGCAGGCTCCCGGGGTAATGGCCCCGCCGGCCCAGCTTCCGGGCTTCATCCCGCCAAATATCGGGCCCAGTCTCCCTCCGGTGGCCGCTCCAGGGGTGCTGCCCGCCGTGGCGGTAGGTGACCCCCTCCAGCAGGGCGGCCCCCCTGCCCTGGCCTTACCCCAGACCACTGGCGCCCCGCTGCTGGGGGCCCCCGTCCCAGCCGCCCCCGTCGATGCCCCACTGGGGCAGGTTATCCCCGGGGCCCCCCAGCCGCTGGCTCCCCAGCCGCTCGCCGCCCAGCCGCCCCAGGCCCCATTGCAGCCGGGGTACCCCGACCAGTTCGCCCCTCAAGCCGCGGCTCAAGTCCCGCCCCCCCAAGGGGACCCTCTGGGGGCCCAGCCCCTATTCCAACCTCTGGGTGGTGAGGCCCCTGCGGCACAGGCTCCCGCCCTGCCAGAGGTCCAGGCATACCAGCTGCCGGCCTTCCCGGACCAGGCCGCGGCTGTGCCTCCACCAGCAGCAACGGCGCAGCTCCCCGGGGCACCGGAAGCTAATCTATTGCTCCAGCAACAGCAACAACAACAGCCACAGCTCCCGGGGGTACTGGGATCCGCAGAGCAATTCTTGCTCCCCCAGCAGCAACCGCAGCCGCAGCAGCCGCCTCTGGGTGGTCTCCCCCTGGACGCTGCCCAGCAGCCCCCCCTTGCGCCGGCCGCCACCGCCACCTCCACCTCCACCCAACTGGGGGTCAATCCGTTCCAGCAGGATGCCCCTCTGCCCCCACCGCAGCCCGTTGGCCTGGCCCCCCAGGCACTGAGCTTTAACCCCCAGGCCGCTGCCGTTGCAGGGGGGGAGTCAGTCTTCGCCTCCGCCGCCAGCGATGAGATCCAGAAGCAGAGAGCCATGGAAGACGGTCCGGATTTCCATTATGGCACGTTCCCCAGCGGCTTTTTCTGGAGCGTGGCCACCTCCGCCTACCAGATCGAGGGCGGCTGGAACGAGGATGGTGAGACACATATCCAATTTTAAATTAATGCTTTCTTAATTATTTTTTCATTAATTGATGTTTTTGTTTTACATTTTTAATTACTGTGTATGTTATACAAAAAATTAATGGCGTTTTTGAATATGTGAATTTATGTTTTTTATTATTAGTTTTAATTTATGTTTTTTATTATTAGTTTTAATTTATGTTTTTTATTAACTAAATGCTATGGGATATATATGAAATAAATACTTTTAATTGGTCAATGTTTAGAAAATCTATGACTGACACAATGTCAGACATAAGCTTCACCTCTCGGCACTGTCTGAAACTGCTTTTAAAGTCAGTTTTCCAATGCCGTTCATGGTGACGTCAAACTAAAAGTTAACACAATCATTTATTATTATTTTTAGCATTGTAGATATTTCTGCACTAAAAGTGAATCAATAATCAACGATCGAAGTAATGTCATAGAACGGCGTTCTCTGTGTAGTTTAAGCGCCAAGCCTTTAACTTAATTTGCTTTGCTTATATATAAAGATATATATACCAATATACGCTCTACGTACAATGCAAATAACATTGCTTGTACCCTTTTTGTCGGCCAATAGTAGTTGTGCTAATGTTTACTGTTGACTTGTATGTACCAACGTTAAATAAAACTTGATCTTATGCGTTCTTTCTCACCAGGTAAAGGCGCCAGTATCTGGGATACGTTCTCTCATCAGCCAGAGCGCATTGACGATGGAACCACGGGAGATGTGGCGTGCGACAGCTACCACAAGTACCTGGATGACGTCAACGCACTCAAATCACTGGGGGTATGGTCGCCTTGTCTAGCATTGTCTCAAGTCACTGGGGGTATGGTCGCCTTGTCTAGCATTGTCTCAAGTCACTGGGGGTATGGTCGCCTTGTCTAGCATTGTCTCAAGTCACTGGGGGTATGGTCGCCTTGTCTAGCATTGTCTCAAGTCACTGGGGGTACGGTCGCCTTGTCTATAACATTGTCTCCAGTCACTGGGGGTACGGTCGCCTTGTCTAGCATTGTCTCCAGTCACTGGGGGTACGGTCGCGTTGTCTGACATTGTTTCAAATCACTGGGGGTACGGTCGCCTTGTCTAGCATTGTCTCCAGTCGCTGGGGGTACGGTCGCCTTGTCTGACATTGTCTCCAGTCACTGGGGGTACGGCCGCCTTGTCTATAACATTGTCTCCAGTCACTGGGGGTACGGTCGCCTTGTCTAGCATTGTCTCCAGTCACTGGGGGTACGGTCGCCTTGTCTGACATTGTTTCAAATCACTGGGGGTACGGTCGCCTTGCCTAGCATTGCCTCCAGTCACTGGGGGTACGGTCGTCTTGTCTAGCATTGTCTCAAGTCACTGGGGTTACGGTCGCCTTGTCTAGCATTGTCTTAAGTCACTGGGGGTACGGTCGCCTTGTCTAGCATTGTCTCAGGTCACTGGGGGTATGGTCGGCATGTCTATAGCATTGTCTCCAGTCACTGGGGGTACGGCCGCCTTGTCTGACATTGTCTCAAGTCACTGGGGGTACGGTCGCTTTGTCTGGTATTGTCTCCAGTCATTGGGGGTACGGTCGCCTTGTCTAGCATTGTCAAGCCTTGACTGACATGAAAATCGATATCACTGGTGATTGCTTTGCAAACGTGGCTCCTATATCTCCACCACGTTCACGAATTACATTACTACGAGTCATACGTGAGCTACGATGTTTACCTAGCCATTAGTCCAGCGGCTCAAATGATATAAATAATAATTAACATTTTTCATTCTCCCACCGCCAGGTGAAGCACTATCGCTTCTCCCTCTCGTGGTCGCGCATCCTGCCTACCGGCGCCGACGCCGTCCCCAACCCCAAGGGCATCGAGTACTACAACAACCTGATCAACGCCCTCCTGGCGGCCGGAATCGAGCCGGCGGTCACCCTCTACCACTGGGACCTGCCCCAAGCCCTGGAGGACCGTGGCGGCTGGCTCAACGAGTCCGTCATCGTCCCGGCCTTCCGGGACTACGCCAGACACGTGTTCGCCGCCTTCGGGGATAGGGTGAGTGTGGCAATCCGGAATCCGGATTTTAATTATTCCAGGGATGTATTTATGGAACGGGTGAGTGTAGAAATAGCGATTTAGGTTTTGATTAATCCAAACTTGGTTTTAGTGGTTCGGGTATAGGGTGAGTGTGGCAATCTGGATTCAGATTTTTAGAATTCAAGATTTTAAATAAACCATAAACAGCCTCGTTCGGGGACAAGGTGTATGTAACAATCCGGAATCAGGATTTGATTAATTCAGAGAAGAGTTCACAGCATTTGGAGACCAGGTGAGTGAGGTAATCTGGATTTTGATTAATTCAAAATTTTGAGCAATGTTATGAGACGTCTTCGCATTTGTAGCTAAGTATCTTTCACATATGTGACTGAATGTGACCATAGCTCTTTTATCTGAATATTGCAAATATGAATGATCCGATTGGATCTGACTAAAACTAATTGATCTGATTGTATATGAGTCCTGCTCATAGATTTGCTCGGACCTGAGTCCAGCTCATTGATTTCATTGTATATGAGTACAACTCATTAATTTGATTGAAACTGAGTCGAGTTCAGTGATTTGATTGCATTTGATTGAGTCCAGCTCATCGATTTGATCATATCTGAGTCTAGCTCATTGATTTAATTGCATCTGAGTACAGCTCATTGGTTTGATTGTATCTGAGTCTAGCTCATTGATTTGATCTTATCTGAGTCGAGCTCATTGATTTGATCTTATCTTAGTACAACTTATTGATTTGGTTGTGTTTCACTATCGGAGAAAATGAAACAGTAAAATATGCAGACAGTGAAGCAATCATTTGAAGAAAATCGACAAAATGTAAATCATCATCCCAAATCTAAACACCGAAAGTACGTTATTAAGTACACATTTGAACCGGCTTTCACTAAAAAATGGATTGCGTTTGATGGACAGACAGATAAATTGCCCGAAGTAATAACCCGAAAGCATTTCCTGAACTTTTTTTCCCGTTGTTCAGGTCAAGTTCTGGATTACCCTTAACGAGCCCTACATCACCGCCAACGCGGGGTACGGCAAGGGTAAGAAGGCTCCTGGCCTCAAGGGGGAGGGTGACCTGGTCTACATCGCCGGCCACAACCTCATCAAGGCCCACGCCGAGGCCTACCACGTGTACAACACACAGTTCAGACCCGTCCAGAAAGGTACGTCACGACGGCCATCGGTGAACGGCATCAGGGTTATCCATCTTCGGACAGGGGGTGGGGCGGGGTGAGTGGCTTGGCTTGGTATCAGTGGTTATTCATCATAGCATGGGGACTTTGAGGGGGTGCGGGTGGGGTGAGTGGCTTGGCTTGGTATTAATGGTTATTCATCATGGGAGGGGGACTTTTAGGGGGTGGGGCCGGGGGTGGGGGAGGGAGCAAGGGGCATTGGTGGATGGCATCAGAGGTTATTCATCGTGGTAGGGGACTTTGAGGGGGAGGGGTGGGGGGGGGGGGGCGAGAGGCATTGGCGCCTTGCATACTTGGCATGGTATCACTGGTTATTCAGGGCGGGCTGTTGGGGGGGGGGGGGGGGGGCTTACTATCTGTCGCATATAACAAACAAAACTTCAAACTAATCAAAAGTCTCGAACCACAAACATCGCGGCCGTAGATTGTCGGAGAATATACGCCATGAGATATCAATACTTCCCTAGATATCTTAACAGAAAACAAACACTGCCCACTTATATTGTCTTAATTGCATTGCATGTAAACCAAAAAGACAATAGATCTCTACGTATAACTCTCTAGACAATAGATTTCTGAGCAATAGATTTCTGAGCAATAGATTTTTGAGCAATACATTTTTGAGCAATACATTTCTGAGCAATAGATTTCTGATCAATAGATTTCTGAGCAATAGATTTCTGAGCAATAGATTTCTGAGCAATACATTTTTGAGCAATACATTTTTGAGCAATACATTTCTGAGCAATAGATTTCTGATCAATAGATTTCCGAACAATAGATTTCTGAGCAATAGATTTCTGAGCAATAGATTTCTGATTAATAGGTTTCTATGGCGACAGTTTCTATGACAACAGTTGCCATGACAACAGTGGCTATGACAACAGTTTCTATGTCAACCCCTTACAGGATACATTGGCATCACCCTGAATATCGTGTGGAAGGAGCCCCTGGATCCCAACAACAGTCTCGACGTCATGGCAGCCGAGCGCAGCATGAACTTTGACCTCGGCTGGTTCGCCAACCCCATCTACGTTGATGGTGATTACCCGGATGTAATGAAGAAGCAGGTGCTTTATAAGAGTCTCCAACAGGGCTTCCCAAAATCTCGTCTGCCTGAATTCACGGCGGAGGAGAAACTCCGGGTCAAGGGTAGGTCAAAATTAGAAGGTTATAATAATAATAAGAATAAGAATAATACAAAAATAATTATGAAAAACACAAGATTGTCATATTAATAAATCTATACATATTAGTGCATAACACTATATATATTTTATGATGGGAACGCAGTGCATATGAAACTGTCATATTTGTTTCTCGTAGGCACAAGTGACTTCTTCGGATTGAATACTTACACCACGAGGTTAATCCAACACGTCCAACAACCGACAGAACAACCGAGCTTCTTCAGAGACCAGGACGTCAAAGAGCAGATCAACCCAGCCTGGCTCACGTGAGTTTGGGTACCCATTTTTGGCTATGGTAACGCAAGCTCATGATGGCTCTCTGATGTTTGATATCCATTGCTATGGAAACGCGAGCCCCGGGCGGCTTATAATTACGAACGTTGTGGTACCATGCATTGCCATGGGGACGCGACTCCCTTCACTTTGATCACATCAGCCGCAATTACTCCCTTCACTTTGATCACATCAGTTTTGAGCCTTTAGTTACTATGGTAACCCCACGTGGGTCGATGTGGGCTTGGCCGATAACTGTCCAAATGGTACAATCATCACATTAATTAAGAGCAGTTCTTCTTAGTTACCGTGAGAATGTATCTATTAGCTAAAGCCATTTTTCTCCAGTTGTTATGATTACAATTTGTGTGTATATATATAGTCTCTACTATTTTGAATTTTGTGGATCACAATTTTTATGACATCACAAATACTACACCCGCTCAATTATATGTACAGTTGTTGACAGCAAAATGACTGACTCTACCCCCCTCCCTCTCTCTCTCTCTCTCTCTTCACAAAATATCAAAATGTATGTATGTGTTATTTATCTGGCTCTGTTGTCACAGTCTCTTCGAAAGGAAAAGAGCATTAACAAAAACAAAACAAGCGTGGTGCATTCGTTTGCCACCAAAACAAGTCCGCTCACTTTCCTTTCCTTTTCATTTCTACAGTAACATGAGCTACAAGGGGTATCTGTCTCCTCCCCCTCAGATGTCAACCAAATGTTTTGACGGGAAATTTATCTGCATGAAGAACTGGATGTTCGATACGAAGTAAATAATGCATTCATATATTAAGGCTGAGTGCATATTTTTATACCGTATTTCCCCGAATAGTAGCTCGGGTGCTTTTGTTTTTGAACATGGATTTGCTCCGACACTTGTCACTTTAGGACCAGGTATCATTCTGTCCCTCTATATATATATTGTTTTCTGCTTACAACTTTACACACCTTCTTAAAATCAACTGTGTTTCATGCTCTTAGTGTTCTTTTTCGATGCAAGGTTTTTTTACTGCTGAACGTAATAAATGTTTTTCGCACTATCATATCGAAGACGCTCTCCGTAATCGACAAAAGTGGTTGCTGCATATTTGCTATACAAACTAAGTTGACAGCAGCTTACAACTGTTGGCATAGTAACCGTAAGGGCAAGGTGAACGCTGTCCAGTGACTTATATGAACTGCTGATGCTGTATCTTCGCCTTGGATCAATGTCAGACAGGACATAATTTGCTTCATTTTCTCTTCTTCGGTGCGGAGGAGGGCTTTCAGCTTTCGCATGTGACTACCCTAATATTCCTAATATGGATCAGACGCTTGGGGAAGCAAGTGTAAAAATAGTTCCGGATCAGTTAGTGTTCCTGGCAACGCGGATGGGCTGCTCCATTTCCCCCTTGTAGCACGCTCAATAAACAATAGCGCTTATTGGCCACGGTCTTATCCTTCAGCTCCGGATCAGCATGGCTCCTGGTGAACCCCCCTGGCCTCCGCGCACTCCTCAACTGGATCAAGAGTCACTATGGCAACCCGGCTATCTACGTCACAGAGAACGGGATCTCGGACAGAAACGGGACGATGGAGGACTGGCACCGGATATACTACTATAAACACTACGTCAACAACGTCCTCAAAGGTATAACGCCAGCCATTTTGTCACATCTATGTGACGCCATTTAGGTATAAACACTACGTCAACAGCATCCTCAAAGGTATAACGCCAGCTATTTTGTCACATCTATGCGGCGCCATTTAGGTATAAACACTACGTCGACAGCGTCCTCAAAGGTATAACGCCAGCTATTTTGTCACATCTATGTGGCGCCATTTGGGTATAAACACGGCTACGTCAACAACGTCCTCAAATGTATAACGCCAGCCATTTTGTCACATCTATGTGGCGCCATTTGGGCATAAACACTACGTCAACAACGTCTTCCCGGGAATAACGCCAGCCATTTTGTCACATCTATGTGGCGCCATTTTGGTGAATATAATTCCGTACATGATGGAGAATGGAGAACTCAAAGATGAAAGATTCCAAGAGAGCGTAGGGAGCAGACATATACATGTACGTGGCACGCATGAATGGATGACTCATTGACAAGATAACATCTCTGCTCTGTGTGTTTTCTACGGCATTCGGCAAGAAAGCGAAAATCCTGACCAGTAGACTCTCAGTATATTAACACGTTGCAAGATTGTTTGTGACCCAAAAGGGCATATCGCATCACGTACATCACACTCGAACGACAATTCACTCACACATTACATGAGTTATTCTACGAAGTCAAATCAGCTATCATTTCAGTGGCGTAGCCAGCCTCAAAATAAAGTGAACGCAGGCTATAACAGCCGCGAGAGGAGGGTCTGGGGGAATTTGGAAAATTATAACACTGCGCATTCTGCGTAGCTACGTCACTGCATGTATGCAAACCAAGTGTGCGAAAGCATAGACAAAGGAACGACAACATATATTGAACCAGTTATCGATCCAATCTAGCTGGAAGCTGGAAGGAGTAGTAATTGAATAATGCCAATGAAATGCTAATATTGCTCAATAAAAGAAGTATATATTATAATCGTCATGTATTTTCATTTGCAGCTATTGATATGGACCAAGTGCGGGTTATAGGCTACACCGCCTGGTCTCTGATGGATAACTTCGAATGGGAGAAAGGAATATCGGAACGATTTGGCCTTTTCCACGTGGACTTTAGTGACCCGAACAAGCCCCGTACGCCGAAAGCTTCTGCCAAATATTACTCGCAGCTAGTGGCAGACAATGGCTTCCCGGCACCCGCCCTGGCTTCTCCAGACCAGGCTCCCGCCCAGGCTCTGGAGCAGGTGCCTGCCGAGGTGCCTGCCCAGGTGCCTGCCCAGGTGCCTGCCCAGCTAGCGCCCCAGGTTCCCGCCCAGGTGCTCGCCCAGGTACCCGCTCAGCCACCCGCCCTCGGACCTGCTCTGTAACAGCAATAACCGGAAGCGGAAAAGGAATTATGTGCGGAGACCGGACGTCCCCAACGACACATATACGTGGCAAAATAGCAACAAAAGGCAGGACAAAAACAACATTTCGCCAGCAATTAGTGGAGTCGATGAAATGGGGCGCTGGTGTGGATTTAACGGGGGAAGAGAGGAGAGAGAGAGAGAGAGAGAGGGGGAGAGGAACAGCCACGTTCGTTGACCGTTCTCCGCCCAACAATAATCGTTCATATATGCAGTGTGAGAGAAAATGGTTTTGCTGCGCTTTAACGATTCGCCGGAATCGATATTTGTAATGACGCGTTCATCAATAATGTTTTCTATTGTAGCCATGCAATAAGGTCAGATGAATGTCAATGTGAAGTTTGTGGCAATCGATAGATCGATATTATATTTACTTCAGATATCATGACGCCGGTAAATTTCGACAAATATTTTAGGTATACCTATATGTATGGTAAAAGCCATGCACAACGTTTTTAGTTATACCAAAACTAGCCATTTTTGCTATAGTCACCGGTAACCCTAAGTAAGAACATTAATTATTTTTTAAGACGATGGTGTTCTGTCTAATGGGATATGTCATATGTCTAAATTGTAGAACAAAGAAAGTATACCACGCGTCCGACTGTTTTAGTACATATGGGGGGAGCGGCTTTTGTGCAAGTTTCCTTTTCAGGCAAAAAAATGGTTGTGACGGATCCCCTTTAGATAACCGACACATGCGATTTTTTTTGTGAGTGAATGGAGATAGGTATAGATTTATCGGCATATGTCATCGTCGCGTAACAGCGAGAGTATATGAACTCGGGGGATGACTAAATACCGAATGACTCTTTATAGCTACTCAAATCGATACACTATTGTTTATCTGCGAGAAAACCCTAACTAGCACCCAAAACATTGTGTGCGCAATCGCGAACTGTATAAAATGGACAGCGATGTATAAAATGGCAACAGTGATGATGAGAAATAAATTTGTAATGGGTACGTCTATGAAGTTTTGTGTCCAGCATTTTGTGTTGAGAGAAGGGATCAAAAGTGAATTTAATATAAGATAGTTATATGACGGGGTGAAAACATAAAAGAAATAAGAAACACAATAAATAAGGTTTCATTTATTAGCTACTTATCAGCGGCCTTAACTGTTTTGTACATATACCAGAGAACGTTATTTTATAAAACTAATATTCAGTGAACTGTCTTTGTTCAGTAGATTACCATTATCTCCCAAGAACTTTAAATCCTAAATCATTTTGCAAATACTTATAGTTCCGACGAAGCAAAAAGACAATAGTCGTTTGCGAATGCACTTATTAAATGGTTAAATTGGCGTATTGAGCTGGAGCTATAGGGGGTCCATGTAGAACTATTCTTGACACAATTAAATAAATTTTTCGCAACATCCTTAACGAGGAAACGTTATAGTGGCGATGTCAGACAATGACCCGATTATAACCCACACACAAGGCTCTCTCTTTATCTGAAGAAACTTTTGTTTGCGACGTTCTGTAATATGAATATATCAACTGAATATCAACCATTATTACGAGTGATGCTGGTGTTACGGGCGAGAGCGGGTGGCGCCTGGCGGTTTTTTTCAGAACTAAATTCATTTTTTTTTGGCGTTTTTAGGGTTAAATGGCAACCAATATCAATCCATGTCACATCAAATAATATTTCCTCCACAAAATTTGCATGTATTTGATGTATTACAAGCAAATACCAAGATATTTAGTGATTGCATATATGCGCCGAAAGGCACAATTGTGACAATTCGTCATTTTTGGCCTATTTTGATTACAATAGAGCTCATGGAACAAAAGTTAGTTCAGTAACATATCGTTTTTTGTTATTTTTGTATTCACCATGACGCTAGGCTTCAGCAGGCAGCTTTTTGGGGAAGTCTGTCGACCAGTTTTTATAGGGGATTTCAAAACATTGAGAAAAAAAACACATTTATAGGATTTTCTCATTGACCGCCATGTTAAAGCCAATTTTACAAAAATGCCCCGAACTTTTTTTTTAGTGAAATGACACATATTTTTTATTACATTTTCAGGTAGATCCATACATGATACTTATCTAGAGAAAAAATAACAAAAATCGGTCGACAGCTTTTTTTTTACCCCCCCACCCGCTCTCGACCTTAACTAATACAATAGGGCTGTACAGTTCTCGCGGGTTCTATTTCCGGTTTAGATCTTTTGGGGACCAACAAAAAAACGCGTGCTCTTAGAACGAGTGCGCATCACGCTGGTGCCCTGCTGCAACTGCGTGACTCGCACTCATTGTAGTCAACGTTTTAGTGTTGGGAACCGGCCGGCTGCGCGGTTGGTGCGTGAAGAATCGAGTGGGTGTGAAACTATTTTTTGTTTGCTTTGGTCCAGGCATGGCTAACTATAAAATCATAATATAATGAAAGATAAGACATTTATCTCTCCATAATGCATGTGGTCCGTTCGATGACACTGTTAGAAGCGTTGTATTTTGAGCCAGATCATGGATGTTTACAGTTCTACGACAAACGGAGCATCATTGTCCTCACTTGCTCAGTCCATATAAGGAGCGTTGTTACGTAACCATAGATACCGCGCGCAGACACGCGCGTCATGGTGATTATTACGTCATACGACATGGAAAACCCCGCGCAGCACGTTAGATCGCCTGACACTGTCTGACAGTCACTCATGAGACAACCGCATTCTGGTTTATCAACTGTCTAACCGCTCAGACATTACATAAATCTACTCGGATGGTTATAATTCGGATATATGCACATAGCTTCAGTGGTTATTTGTGCTTCCAATGACAGCTTTAGCCGATCTTGTGTGTAAGGCGAGTGAAGGCAAACAACCGGAAGGTAGGCAACACGTACAGGCCGTTGATGCTAGGCATTGACGTAGAGCATAGGTATCCCTGTCTCGTGGGGTCTCGATAAGATCCCGAAATGACTGTACAGCCCTATAGCATTAAATCTGAAGGCCGCTAAAATCCTGTAACTCAAACCCTTCGGCCTTTTCAATAGACAATCGTTGCCATGGTTATATAGCGTAGAACAAAGAAACACGACGAGACACACACAAAACTGTGGTTATTGATTTAAATGGCCCGCCTAGCCGCCTAGCAACGCATGCCGTTTTTTGGTCACGATATACTAATATTTATTTACATGGCGTCAAAGAACTTGTACGGATCTATAAATTCTTTGATGGCGTAGAGAAGGCGACTGGCTCACAAGCTCTGGGAAGGTTTATAAGCGCTAAACATTTTACTTCGAACGTTGTATGCGAATTAAATCACAGAAGCAAGGAGACATGTTAACGCCCAGCACATATGTGAGGTAAACTAGAACTTGAATGAAACTCATAATAATAGTTTTGCATGGCGTTAGACATTTTAATGGCCCTTCATCAACATGTAGCAGCCCGCCAATTCATAGTAGATAATGAAAATTAGCCGGTTGCTACAGCTTGATAAAGGGCCAATAACATTACCTAACGCCCCGCTATTGTTATAGTGTTAACTGCCGGGCAGGGACCGATATCTGTTCCAACCAATGAGAGTGCATATGGAATATATATAACGCAACAAAAGAAGCACGCGCGCCGCCAAACCCTCAAAGATATCTATAAAACGTTACATACAAATGCGAACATACGAGATAAGTTGCCCAACGCCTGCGTCGTAACGTACACAAATCTAGAGCGGACAATGAAAAGGCCAAAACAACATAAATGCACCTTGCACAATATTTATTTGTATATCTGCGACAGACATGGGCCAATCGTAGTCAGTTATCGCATTCATGTGTTCCCCTTGTGGAACTGGTTAAGTATCGGGCTACAGGTCGACGAGATGGTAATCCAACACAGTGCAGCCTACTGTCCTCGTGCTCCTCGTCAAATCCACACGTAACCGTAACGGACAGCTTACTGTGGTCATCGCCCCATGCCTGCCTCGCAATACATAACAAATACATACAACTCTTAGCACACTACGACACATACATCTGCGACACCTGACGAAGCATTAGGCTCTTTGTATAGAAGAAAATTGTGTGCACTTGAACCATGATATTTTCTCACCAATGGCATCATGTCCCAGACCTCCTCTTCATTTACGTCACAAAACTAAGCATGCTATTGGTCCACGGGATCGGCTTCTCCATGCTTACGCGTCAGAGTGGATGGATTGGTGGTTGGTTGGTTGGTGTTTCAGACCACTGTTGACCAGAGTATAGCCATTTTGGTACCCCTGGGACAACGGGTGGAAAGGATGAGACGGCATCAGATACACGTGCAGCTCAAACCCGCAACCTGTCTCCACCGGGGCGACTTTCTGGGGCATTTGGGAGACCATCCATCTATTCCATCACCGGTATTGGATATCAGCACAGCGGTAGTTATTGGGTCTTGTAGTGAACGCCCGGAGACCAGAATGTTTCACATAATTATCGGTATATCGTCTTATCATCACTAGTCCTCAACATATCATATGAGAATACTATCCAATCAGATACACTACACTAAAATGAAATCCCTATCAACGAAACTTGCTGTTACATAAGACTAAAAGTAACTATTTGTCATCGCCGACGAAACTCATCCAGTACAATAAATTAGACCACTAAGCAAATACTTCCGTTAGGGCATTGGGTTTTTTCATGTAAATCGCCTATAAATGGCGGGTGATTGTAGCATTAGCTTGTCTTTACCTTTGGCGATGGGGACCCAGGTTGTATGTTTAACTATTAGGTAATTGGAAAATAGCTTGTATATCTAAGCATTGGGTACTAAGGAAATAGCTTATATGTCTAATTATATGGCAAAGGGAAATAGGTTACACCTCGAGAACTAATTAAAGAACATTCATAGTTGATTAAGTAGCACACATAATTTGACTAGTCTCTCAGTGGTTATATATGGCAAATCCTGTTGCCATGCCAAATTAAAGTTCGTCGTGTACACTGTGTATGCTGACCGAACTAAAAGGGAAGTTTTTTGCCATTCGGTCTGCGAAATCTACCCGCGCTGTTCGCGCATTCCTGATGTACCCTCACGGCATCAGAATGTAATATCGACTGATCCACGACATGCGTTTGATTAATACTTCTTTGATTAAAGCCATTAGTTACTGTAATCACACCATAATCATAGAGCGCTACCAAATAGTTAACACATATTTTGTCATTTACCATACCTTGTCTTGGCGTTGTAACTAATATAGCAAGAATCACCAGGTTCGCAGATATATAGATGAGATATAAATGTCAGACATTTCTGTAGCCATTGCATGTAAGTCTTTTCATACAACATGGAATGTTACCCGATCGTTATTATGGTGTAAAAGAGTGCGATAACATAATTGACATAAAAACATATATATAATAACCTCTGGTGTATAGTCTTGCAGCATTACAGTTACGATGGGGGCAGGTTGAAAAAATCGCCGCCATTGAGAGTTGGCCGTAATACAGGCATTATACAACTGATTTACAATAACCTTTGAACCGCACATACGTAATACACAGCCCATGGCTTCAAGCAGCCGTTCTACTGTACTTATATTACCACTATTTGTTCAATAGCTCATACAATATAGACCTAAGTACACGCCACCGAATGCCATGAAATGCACATTTATATTTACACAATGAAACATACTAGAGCATCCGAAAAAACTCTGGCATTCACATATATTTTTCTAAGCAAACTCTCGAAACAACAGCGTAGGAAGATAATAGAAAACATTTATATATATAATAAATATATATATGTATACTTTTCATGAAGTCATTAATACATCTTCCGTTCCAGCGGTATTAGCCAACAAAGTGCCCCCAACAATATTTGACCCATAGCCTTTGCCAAAGAGATTCTGATCGCGACAGAGACGCTCACTCGGCCTTGACCCCTTGGCGCGCCAGCTTCCTCTCCTGAAGGTCAAGGGCGGTGACGTTTTGGCACGCGGCGTAGAGCTGAACCAGGCTGATGATGGTCTTAACCAGGGCCACGGGAGCACACAGCACACAGATCATGGTCCAGATGCCGAAGGACAGAGGACCCAGAGGCACTGCAAATCAAACACACGCAATATATGATCTCCACTTGAAAAAATTTCTTTCATTTTGCTGTATGAACTTTCTTGAGTACTGGTACTACATTTACGTATGTCTTGGAGCACCCGGAAATGACCATTACATCATCAAAACATCTCATCCGGTTTTCGCTAAAGTCAGTAGTCAATATTAACAAGATCAGACAGTCAGACAGGACATTTGTAACGAAAATACTATCAAGCTGGAAAATTACTGCATGAGCGGCTTTAAGAAATTAAGCATAAACAGAAAATAATACTGGCAGAAAAATAATAATTGCGTGTTGACCACTCACCGACGGGTCCGCATGTGAAATGAAGGAGGTAGAGTCCGGCATAGAACAGCTCATTGCCAGCACACATCAAAAAGAGGATCTTCTGCAAGTCACATTTTAGTTATTACTAGGATACAGTTAAAAAAGAAGATATCCGAAACTACTACGGATGTTGCCTCTCAAAGGGATGATTTAAAGTTACATATATATTTCAGCAGTGGCATATAAGCTATAATAACATAATATTGGTATTTTATGGTACTTTTTGGCGTACAAGAAGGCTAAATTAGGCCACGGGACAGCCAGGGATGATGAAGTGTGTTCGGATGAAACATGTATACAGACCCTGTTGGTGTAATAGTGGCGCAGGACCGGATTTCCGGAGAGATCAATCTTCTTATGGCCGTCCAGTCCAGTCATGTGAGAGCTACAAATGTTAACAGAACATCTCGTTTAGCCCCTGTGGTGTCAGCCTCTCAGCATCATGGACCAATGACCAAGCAACTTTAATTTTAGAGACATTCAAAAATCAATTAATATACATGTCACCTTGAAATATCAACCTACCGTAAACTGCCTATTTAAAGCTGCAAACATATTAGAGGCCGCACCCCAACTTATCAAAGATCAATGTTCATTTATCATTGAATTATCAATGACCATAACTTTCTGTAAGATGAACTGAAATGTTGGTGTTTAAGGCCACTTTTGTGAACATGATGGGACAGTAAAAGTTCAGTCAAAAGCAGATAAACACAATAATCTTGTATCTGATAGTCGTAAAGCTCGAGAATATAATTCAGACTTTTCGCACATTTCCCACTTACCGGTAGGTTACCTCGTTTGGAAATTTAAGCTTATAGTTGTTACAAAACAGTACAACTCTAACACTAACCTCTGCACATGGATCCAGTGGCTGACTATGTCGATACACATGCTCATTTGGAAGAGGAACATGTACTTGGGGTAGAACAGGCTTAGCACCACCAAGAGACACATGGTGGCGCACCTGTCCGTCAACATATCCAAGATGGCGCCGAATTTAGATCCTGTAGGAGACGAAATGATACATATACATTACATCCATGTATATGCCAAAATGACTTCTCCAGTCTCAACCTAAGAGAGTATGATATCCCATTTCAAAATAGAGTGTTTCTGCAATTAAAATAAAAGATATATCTAAATGATAGCATGTACATATGGCAAAGTAACCTTTTAGCCATTCTCTGTAAGAGAATGTTAACAAAGCAAATTAAATGAGATACATTCATAGCAGATGAGCTAACAGTAACTAACAAAAGCAGAGTAAGAAACGTGATGACAAAAAAAATTACCTTATTTAATATCTTTTTAGTCTATTGGGATCAATGCTTTTTATACTTTAAAATACTTCATACCCGGGTAATATTGATTTATCTCATGCATTAGGATCGTAATAGTTGCTCATGCAAAATACTGACGTGCAAATAACTGTTTTTCATAAATCATAGAAGAGGTCATCAATTGCAATTAATAGTCATTAGAAAACAAAGATATATACACATACCTCTTTTCATACATTTATTTGTTTTCTGAAGGAAGAGTGGGTGAATCACAGATAATTATCAACAATGAAAATGATATGTCCACACACCTTGATTCAGCATTCTGGCAGCATGTCCATCAACAGCGTCAAGGAAGCCACTGATGATGTAACACCAAGTGGCGATCACATAATTAGTTGGCATGTAGTAGAAGGAGATCAAAGCCAGGACAATGCGTGAGTAACCTGAGGAAGAAATGTTCTGATATTTATTAACATTTGAGCAGCAGTAACCGCCGGTAGCCGCCGCCAGCATTTAAGCAAGGGAGGACATTATTTACCTTGCATGTGATGCAGACCTGTGACAGACATCAGGATTGTACCGTAATCACTTGTGAGGTTCACAGAAAAAAAATTAATCAACTTCACCCATATAATTTGTGTGCATTTCATAAAGTCTAATGTGTCAAGGGACCACTGCCAGGCAATTTTCTTGTACATGTATAGAAGACTGCAAATGTTGCAGCGGCACAACGTCTCACTCGCAGTCAGGCGGGGCGGGCATGTGCATATCGTTATGCTGATTCTGGTGTACAACATCCCTGGGTGCTGAGAGTACAGGTGAAGGGAAAGGGGGGAAACAAATTAGATCTATGTATGTGACAGTAGCTTTGGGCCTGTTGCTCTGTGCTATATAAGGAATGCACATCAGAGCTGCAACCTGTATGTTCAACTATTTTCCCAGATTCTGACACCCTATGCATGTTTGTATACAGAGCACTGTGCATAACAACAGGGCCAATGCTTCAGGCCCATAAATAGATATATCTAATCTGTCACCTTCCTCCCACTCACCTTCACCAAGTACCCCCAGCTCAGTGAAATTGTATATCACCCCCAACACTATCTTGTTCAAACTACCCCCCCTACGCTTGACTGCTACCTAGTAGTTAAGCTGTGGCATGATTTGTCCAGTGTCATTCTGAGGTCATGGCAGATGGAGCAATATACAAGTATCTAAAAAAATTTTTTTTTTAGATAGGTTGGAAAAAGGCTATAATATTCACTGAGGATATATCATGTTATCCAGAAAATGGAGTATTATAGCAATGAGCAGTTACTCTATACATGTATACCATTGATTTTAACATTGCTCTAATGTAAGCCATAGATCAAAAGTATATTGGCAGATCCAAACTTTCTTGGTAAACTACTGAGACCTCAGTCTGCCACTGGAGCACCGACTGGGTTGGACTTAGACGGGTTAGAGTGAAGAAACTTGACATGACAGGCACAGCAAATTGACAGATATAGAAGGTAGGGTAAGGGGTAGGGGGGAGAGCTAAGTCTCTTACCACCCCTACGTTGGGTGGATAGGGGAAGAGGAGGGGTGGTTGAGCCCCCTTCCCCAAATAAATATTTCAACCAATATCATGATTGTGACCATATACCCCAGAAAACGCAAAACCCTCAGGCAAGCACGCTTCTCTAGAGGTATAACAATGTCACTGTTAAATTCTTTAAATGCTAGTAAGTAATTAATTTTAGTTTTTATCATAATATGTATGTGTACAATCATCACTACTTATATATTTTACGGGGGCTGGAGGGGGCTCAGGATTTACTGAAGAGGGCCCTCACCACCCTTTACCTTGGGACATTGACAGTCTGTATTAGATTTGGAAATTATATTTTGACACCCTACACATGTAACATGCAGCAACCAACTGACAATGACAGAGTAAACGCAATGACCAATGGAGCAAGGAGCTTCTATCCATATTGATACTATTCGTAATAATAATCGCATCCATGTCAGCGTAGCCAGTAATCCTCAACCCCTCCTTCCACCTCATGCCGATACCTGGCACCCGGACTGGCACAAGATTTCTGGGTGTAAACAAGATTTCCGTTATGCCATGGCATTGGCCCTAATCATCCAATGGGTGAAAAGTTATTTCAATAACGGATCTCGACAGAAGTGGATATAACTCGGTCAAAATAGTTGGTTAGATTTTCATTTACAGCTAGAAATCGGTTAAGTTTGTCAGATTGTATTAATTACATATTTTTATGTGCTACGGAATCCCTCTTGCGCCGTTTTCGGCCACGTTTTTCTGTGTTTTACAGACAGCCACTTGCATATTAGGTATACTGTATATGGCGGGCGGGGTGCCATGCCCATGCCATGGTCTGACCGTCTGTGCTTAACAGACAGTAAGCTTATCGGTGTACGGCCGTAAAGGCCGCGCGGCATGAGGGCCGCGCGATTTCCCCACCCCCTACAAGGGGTTGGGGAGCGCGGGGGGGGGGGGGGGGGTAGGGGGGCGTGCTTCGGGTAGGCGGGTGCGGCAGGGGATTAGCGGCTGGGCAGATAAGGCAGATAAGGCAGAGTAGGGTGCAGGGGCAGATTCGGTAGATACATATTTATTGACAACTACTGACAACTACTTCAAACAAAACAAAACGGTAGATACAAATGTAGACAATGTCCTCCGGGACCTCCGCTGTCGGCAGCCTCCTTGGGCCTGATGTCGCTCCGGGTCGGCCTCTACTTTACTCCATGGCCGCTCCGGGTACGGCAGCCTCCGGGACCTCCACTCCGGGTCCGGCAGCCTCCGGGACCTCCACTCCGGGTCCGGCAGCCTCTGGGACATCCACTCCGGGTCCGGCAGCCTCCAGAACCTCTGCTCCGGGTACGGCAGCCTCCGGGACCTCTGCTCAGGGTACGGCAGCCTCCGGGACCTCTCCGGGTCCGGCAGCCTCCGGGACCTCCGCTCCGGGTACGGCAGCCTCCGGGACCGGCCTCGGACAGATGAGGTGGCTCCCGGCGCTAAGTAGAGTGGTAGCCGTACGTTGGCCGGCCGCATACTTTGTCCATAGTCGGAAGAGTTGATCATTCACACGTCGAGAACCTGGCCGCACCAGGCGTACCGCTTCCTCGCGGTAAACGAACTCTGCTGTGCCACCGGGTACAATCTGATACGTGAGAACGTCATTCTCTGCCGGAGGCACTGCCGGAGGGGGGCGTGGGTCCGGTTGGTCAATTTCTTGCCATCTCTCAGGCACCGCGTAGAGCCCCAAATCGCCAACAAGCGGGTCGGCGGGAAGTCCGGCAGGGAGGTCGGGGGCCCAAAAATCGGCACCATCAGGGAGGTCAGTGGCTAGAAGTTCGGGCGGGTGAGGGACATCGGCGGCAAAATCAGCAGCTTGAGGTCGGTTGGCGGCGGGAGGGAGGTCGGCACAGACGACGCACGTCCATTCGATGTCGCCAACACGGACTGCCTCACGGTAATGAATGCGCGTTACACCGCACATCACATGTACAGTGCTGCCAGTGTTTGCATAGGTCGCATTGCAGCCCCTCTTGAAGTGGGCGTACTGTCGTATTACACCGAAGACATAAGTCGGCCATGACACCGTCAAATGTTGAATGATGAAAATTTCGTTTCGGCCCCATTTTAAGGTACATGATAAGTAAGCCAAACAAATGGAACGACCAATGAAAAGTAATGGAAGCCATGTCAAAACGTTGAAGACGTCAGTCATGCAGCTATAAATAAAAACACATCTATATAATAACATATCAATGGAAGCATTCTCACACAAAATCCCGTGATCCCCAAAATTGACCTCCTGCTGACCCCGACACGGAAGCCGGATTACAAGGTGCAATTCAGGCTTGGCGCACATGCACAAGTTATCTGGGCTCGCGCTCGGATATTTTTTTCATTAGCCAATTTGGCTAATTCCGTGGAAAAACATTAGCCCAAATTAGCCAAATATATTTGTTGAAAAAAACATGAATAAAAAAGGGGTTTGTAGTTGAAATTTTATATTCGCCATTTTGGCGAGTGTCCAGGAAGTTCTTATCACCAAATCCCGAATTTTCTCGCCAAATGGCTATTGGCGAATGCTAATGCGAGCCCAGGTTATCATTTGCCCAGGCCAACCAAAGACGGCAATTAATGCCAGTACCAGAAGCCGCGCATCATATAAAGTGTGATCGAGCAATGAATACCAAATCAAAGGAAGATAACAGAGGCTACAAATTAATTGACTCGCTACTGTGCCCCAGTCCCAGACCCCGACACGGAAGCCGATAAGAGACTACAAGTTGCAATTCACACCTTGCGTCCGCCGCCACGGCCACGGCACACTGCGTCCACACACATCCCCCTCCGCACACACACCACCACCCCGCTCCCCCCCCCCCCCCCCACCACACCCCCGTCCTCCTCAACCCCCTAACTTCCGCGCGGCCCTTGTGCCATGCGGCCCTTATGCCTGACATCCAGCTTATCAGCTTACCAATCAGGTTTGGAACAAACAAATACACATTTTCCTCTTCTGCCATTGCGTCAGGTAGGGAGTCTGTACGTCGGCCTTTAATAAATAATTTACATGAAGCGGTAAATGCGATCAAAAACAATCAACTGACACTGCGAAGGCAACCTGGCAAGGACGAAAATAGATGTTAGTAACCGGAAGTTAAATTTCACAACAGAAGATACGAAATCGGCGGCAAAACTGAAACGAAAGTTCAGTTTGCTAGTTACCCTTAAACTTCTGCAATGGCTATATAGGAAGGAACGTGTCATGGTCACATGAGTAGAATAATGTTTGTTTTGTACCAGCGACTACTGAAAGAACTACTTCAGCTTGAAATAGTAGGTGCCGTATGCGGTAAAGGGTTACGATGAGTGAAGCCGAAGGTGGTCGGTGGGTTCGGGTGCAGCTAGTGGGGGGGTGGGGGGGGGGGGGCGGTACGGCACCATTATACGAATCTAACGGGAAGTGGGGGGAGGGTCCCTCGGTGTCCCGCAATGGCTGAGAAAGCGGACATTTTTTTCCGAGCGGATTTTGGAGGGGAAAAGGGGGGGAACCGTCCCAAACCCGAAAACGCACCCCCATGATAAATAACGGAAAAACTCAAATTTTCAACCCAGCGAATCAGCATCTGTGATAAGGTCGACCAAACCACGGACCCGCGGATGTTTCGCGTAACATCCGCATGCATGATTAAATACGCCACAGAGTAACTGAACAGGCATTAATCGGGCCAAACATTAGCCAACGGTAAAAGAAACAATATATGCAAAGAAATAAGTAACTATGAAGCATATAACCCTGACATGCGACCATATTTTAGGCCCTGCTGGAATGTGTAACCTATTTACGAACGTTCCTTGAGCGTTATTAGAACGTTCTGCTTATATATTTGCCATAAAGTTATCGGCTAATGTTAGCATAACGCCAGGAAAGTGTACCATATATAACGTCCTCGGAACGTTTTTCTAGCTCTGGGCAAACGTTCACCTAACTTTCCACGAGCGTTATTTTGTTAGCTGGGTTTAACCCGTCTATTTGGATCCCATTTTGCAAGATAAATTAGTTACCCTCCGTGCGAAACAATTGATCTATTTATTGCGTGGCGCCTAGCTGGTGCACATGTATGTGAATGGTTTATTTTGTTCAGTCATAGTAGCCGTCGTCGACAGTATAGTCGGCATTGGCTCGTATGACATTATTGCAATAACTTTACGATCAATCCGAAAATTGTGTGTGGTGATGACGAGCTCTTCGCGGAAACTAAAAGAGGATGTCCCCCATCCCCCGGTCTAGGCATATTTTATTTGATTGGGGCTTAACGATACTTTCAGCTTGTAAGGCTATATATATCGTGCCGGTCTAGGCATATAATGCACTAGCCATGCAAATTGAGATAGGTTAGATATCATCAAATCAAATGTGAAGCAGGGCCTTTTTTGTACAAAAAAAGAAGAAATAGAATTAAAAGTCTGGTTGCAAAACCTAACTGTGATAGGCCTATCCCAGATAGCATGTAAACGTTAATGAACGTTAAATTTTTGTTTGAATGGTTGATATATGATTTTCAGCTACTTAAATTACAGCGTTATACTAACGTTTATGTTTCGTTTACAAATAAAAGTTTGCAATTTAAACTGAAAATGAACGCTAGAAAAACGTTTAGAAAAAAAAATCTAAGATCGCAGTCAAAAAGTGGTCGAAATTTCGAAGAATGAAGGGCAAATAAAGTAAGATTTGTTTAAATATTAGTATGTCGAATCAAAATTTGGGGGTTAGAAATCCCATTACATTAAAGGTTTATCTTTATATTTATATGAATCATTTGATACAGGTCTAAAATATAAAGCCGGCTTCGGTAGAACAATGGTTAGCGTGCGTGCCTTAATTTGTAATCTCGCGACCGGGGTTCAATCCCCGACCTAGCGGGAACGATTCGACCCTGGGGCCACGCTCTCGGAAAATACGCAGTGACGATCGCTACCGTTAGATATTCGTTAAAAAATGGTGTAAATTAACATTTGCATTTTAACGCTAAACATAGCTGCTAACGTTCATCTAACGTTACCTTAACGTTGGCATGCTATCTGGGATCATATCTAGGCCTACTCAGCCGGCTAAAAAGTACTGAGCCCAGCTTATGTTATAATTACTTCATTAAACTTTATGTTATTTGATGCCACACGTTATGCAAACGGTGTTTGCGTCCCTCCTCGCGTCCCATGCCACCGCTTAAAATTAAAATGTATAAACAAATTGGGCAAAGTCGATCAAGCGAGATCGGCGCCAAAGACCGGAGCGCCAAAAGTGCTAGTTCCGTACCTCGAGCGAGGAAGGGACCAGTTATTTTCACAACTATGGCTACGTCACTTTTATATTATTTTGTGCTATAGCAACAACCAACATAGTTCAACCAATCATATCGTCGAGTTCGTGTAGCATGACAACTGTTTCCAGAGATATTCAAAATGGCCGGTAGTCAAAATGGAACTTGGCGATGGTTTAACTGACGAAGAGTGGAGATACGCCTTTCTTTTGGCTGCGGCATCCCGCAACGAAGACGGTGACCAATTCACCCAAGTATATGACTCAATCCCTCAGAATTGGAACTCGAAAAAGGTATTTTTCACTTTTATGGGTTGCCCAAGTGGCGACTGCCACGGCACAAAAACGGACGGCCAAGACCAAGTCAAGTGTCCACACATGAATTTTTCTAGCCAGAAGACCTGTGACCATTTTTGTTTTACTTCGTTCTTGGGTTTGCTTCTTGGTTTGTTCTACTCAGTTTGTTCTACTTAGTAGTTGTCTCTGAATGTGGTTATACGCGTAGGCCGAGTTAGATACCAATTCTGAGACATTTCACTTGTGGAAATGTTTGTTTATGACTGTTCACTCAAATAAAAACTCCTGAATTCTTTCTGAATTGCCGCCAACCTAGCCCTGTTCATGGCTGTTAATGCGGGAAAAATCTGACAGGCCGCTATCAACCTCCTGCCCGCCTCCTTGCGAGCAGACAAGCCTGGAGGCCATAAACAGGGCTACCGCCAACCAAACGATATGCCATAGGCATAGTCATAAGCGTTAGGCCTCCTCTGTACTCATTAACTGTTTGTCATTATCAGCTGAGCTACTGACTGATCTGGTCATGACACTGTCATTGAGCAAAATACTAGGCTATTTTTTAATGTCAATTCTGTGCATAAGAACATAAACCTTAAGTTAAGGCAAGGTTAACACTGGTTAAGCCAAGGTTCATAAGACCAACCTAAAGTCAAAGTCATAAATGCCGTAGACACACGTTTCGGCCTATATTTTCTGCGATTGTGCTGCGATCGCTCTACAAATCACTGACAGGAGAAAGCAACACTAGACCATTTTAATGATACCAAACTTACGTTTGTACTGCGATGTTATCCTTTTTTATGACACAAACAATATTTCTCCATGCTGACACTCCATTGGCAGCAGACACACTTTCGCAAATAGACTAAATCCCAGACAATGAAAGGCTCTTTAGTTGCCATGGCATCCTCGTGGCTTGTATAAATATAGAGCATGTATTGTTCAAAGCACGTTCGGCGCCATGGCAACCATCATTTTATGACGCATGTTTTAGTATTTTGGCGACAGAGCGTTTTCTGCCAATGGCGTGTCAGCATGGAGAAATATTCTTTGTGTCATAAAAAAGGATAACATCGCATTACAAACGTAAGTTTGGTATCATTAAAATGGTCTAGTGTTGCTTTCTCACGTCAGGAATTTCGAGAGTGATTGAGGCAAATTCGCGGAAAATATGGGCCGAAACGTGTGTCTACGGCATTTATGACTTTGACTTTAACAATCTACCTACCATATCCTACACCAACCCTATTTGCACCCACAATCTTACTTCTTGAATTTTCCCTCCACTACTGGCACTAGAGTAAATACTTGTGCCTGTGGCGAAAAGTCATAAACATGTACACATGTTGTTTACCGATCCCACCGATGGGTAGCCCTGTTGCATGGCCCCCGGCCGCAAGCTAGACCGGAGGGCCATGGATTCCCGAGCACTGCCCGCCATCCGAGAGCAGGGGGTGGTGACAAAGATTTCATAAAAATGTGATGAAGACACCACATATCTGTCACATATAATATTAATGTCAAGGATACATTTATGAAGAGTGAGGCACAAAGATTGATGGCCCCAAGCGGTACTCACGAATTCATGAGCCCACAAGATATCCATCAACAAAAACTTTCTGCCCCTCACAGCCATATCAAAAACATTGCAGAATGTTTATTTTGGAGGATGTTTGATGAGCTGATGAACTCGCGAGTAGCACTTGGGGCCTTTAATCTTTGCGCCTCTCTTCATAAATGTATCCTGGACATCAATATTTGACATATATGTGGCGTCTTCATTACATTTTTGTCAAATCCAGAAATCTTTGTCACCACCCCCTCCCCTCGGGTGGCAGGCAGAGATCGGTACTCCATGGCCCTTATTAGTCGTGACTGCTTGTATAAACAATTAATTGGCTTGGTAGGGGTCAGGAGAGCCAGCCACTGGTGTGACACTTGATAAGAGGTGCTACCGGAGAGGGAGACATGAATGTTGTTAGTAGTCGTGACTGCTTGTATAAACAATTAATTGGTTTCGTTGGTGGGATGGGATTAATCAGGGATACAGGGGAGGGGGGGTTGAGAGGCCAAAGTCCAGGTGCGGCTTAAAATATGTAGTTTGATGGAAATGGTTCTGGATGCCTGCCAAACTGGTTTTGAGGCCAAAGTTGGGGTGCGGCTTCTAATATGTATGCAGCTTCAAATAGGCAGTTTCCGGTAAATATCCCAATATATACATGGTAGTAACGCCAAATGTAAATTTAACAAAAACTTATTTAAATGAGAATAGTATATATGAGATTATTTATCAGTCTCAAAATCGCAATCAGTATATTATAAATCGACCAATATGTGACATTTATCAAAAGAAGTAATAAACTTGTACATAGCTGGGTTGATACTAAACTGTGTGACCTTATCACATTATCACATTGAGCAGAAAAGCTACAACCAAAATCATATAGAAAATATTTTGCAGATATCATATTTACTAAAAATAAGATTAAATACACAAGATTGAAGTAATATGGGACCAGTGATTGTACAAAGATGGGTGTTTGCACAAGTGCTCAATCACTGATGCACTTTCTATTAAAGTTATTCATACAGCAATTTGTTCCTTGAGAAATTGAACAAATTGTCAGACTGGAAATGATGTATTTATATTTTTAGCATATAAGTACACATATATATATCTGTATGCAATAAATAACCGGACATGTTGTTATGTCATTTTTGTTTAAGCTGAATTGGTGTATCTTGTGTGGAAAGTATGGGTTTCTGGTATACTATGTCATCAAAATTTACACATTACAGCATTGTTTTAACATGATAACATATCTGTTATCGAAAATCATCATGTAGGTAAAAAATAGCTGTATGAGCAGCTTTGATATATACTGAAGATAATTAAACCTGCACCCTGACTGGCCTCTGGACCTTCCCCGCCACCTCTCCCCACCCACCTGGTACCCAAGGCCCTTTCCTGTATCCCTGCTTATCATAACCTGTCTAGTCACACCAGTGTCTGGCGCTCTTGACAGTTTTTGTGAGGATGGTTGTTGTATCAAGTTACATCACCCAACCTGGCTTCCTGATAATTTGTCTACAATAACAGGTGTTGGCAGAGTTTCGTGGCAGGGTAGATAACCCACCTCTCCCTTTTTAAATGCACCTCCCTTAATTGGCTTGCTGAAATTGAAAACCTGCTGTATTTAATGATGCAACTTCCTAATAGAAGCCACAGCTTCAAAAAGACCACTTATGGTCCTTTGGTATTAGCTATGCTAGGGTAGGTTGCTGCAATTTTTCACATATGTAAATGGTCCTTCTGTAGTAAATGGCATGTGTGAGTGTGAGTTACCTGGTACAATGACTGAGGGGGACAAACTGCTGTTCACATAGTTTGACCCGAATTGTAAGAAGCAGAATATATACAGTAGATATACTGGTAGGTATTACTGTACATAGTTTTAGACAGACAAATAATATTGTATCAAGTGGCCAAGGACTCTTAAATTATTCACTATGATTATAGTTAAATATTGATAAGTAATAATCATCCGCATGCCCTACTTTTTTCACCTCCCCAGTATTCTCTACTTCTTGCCATACTGTTTTGGCAAAAGTTGGTTGGTTTTATATTCAGGATGCTTTTACCACTTTTGGTCATCTCACGTCAAAGGGAGAACGGTGGGAGAGTGGACCCATGTCCCAGGGTGTGACACCCTACTTTTTGCGAAGAAGGATATGGAATCTTTATTTTGCGTCTACACAGACATTGCCGCAGCAGGGCTCGAACCATAGAACCACTTTGGCAAAAGTAGCCCAGGAGCCCAATCACAGGCCTTCTCTGACTATTTCTTGATATTTTCATGTATCATATGAGATTATGGTCAATATTTCTAATAGTGCCCCCAAGTCAAATTAATAGAAATTCTATTTTGATAACATAATATATTGGGATTCATATCTTGAAAGTCTCTTTGGACCTAGGATCTGGACTTTAAGATACACGTGTATGGGGATCTTGACCTAGCAATTTCGACTATTATGAACAAATAGATGGACTTAATACTTGCAGATGTTTAATGCCTATTTTGAATTAGCTGATAATAAAGGGTATTATCCAGAATTGTTTTTTTGCCAGCCAATATTTTGGCTGGTGAAAAAAGAGGGTTCAGTGTACACACGCAACGTGGCGCTAGGCGATCAGGTCGCTGTAAGCTCTCAATTTACAAGTAATTCTCGATGTCATAACATCATGAGCGCTATAATTTTCTTCTAAACCTACTGACTTTAAGGCCCTCTTTGGGCGGGATACCCTGCTGTACCGTTTTTTGATCCCTGTCGCGCAACATATGCGAATAAGAAGAGCGAATTACCAGAACTGACATATAAGTTGCTGTTATGCATTCCTTTGATGGCATTATGGTTAAATATATTTCACACTAAAAAATCTATTTAATCATACCCCAAGGTAAAACCATGGTCATGCTCTAGCTTAATGCTCTCTGGTATAAACTGTATCAAATTGTAAACAAGTGAACTGGTCAGGCTGCATAATTCCATTAAATATTGCGATTAATCTTAGAATAACTGATTATGATCGATGATTTTTATTCAATGCCTACCAAGGGAAAGACCATATTTGTTTAGCGTAAGTAAAGCTTGCTGCTATCAGCAAATAATTAAAAAAAAATGCACGGTTAAATTAGTCACATATAAAAAAAAGTGTACTAGGGGTGTGGGCATTCACCCGAGTATTCTGATGGTTAGAGCCATGTAGGCGCTTATCAATGCGATAGATCATATGGTTTATCTGATTTGACGGCCTGTCGATGTGTGGTGTTTCTTCTCCACTACTTCGATGGTAAAAATACATTGTTGCATTATGATTTTGGCTTACGACTGATATTAATCGGTCACCGCTCAGGACAGTTTGATGACTATGTATCGTCAGGCTTGTGAAGAAACACTGACGTGTTAATAATAGCCAAGATATAATCTCTGGTTACTGTGTTCAATGTTGAGCCTGATAATTGGCCTTGATAAACGACTTTCAATGTGCCTTTCGTTGAATTAGGGACTGGGGTAGTGAAAGGGGGTTCGCCGTGGTAGAAATGTAGCGTATTCGACAACCGTTCAACGGGTCTCGGCTGTCACGTTTTACTCATTGGCGCATGAGTTCCCTGGCGCAGTTAAGCTCATGTGTGCACTAAAACGGCCTAAAGTACCAAGCAGCCTTTGAGTCAGCAAGGAGCGGGTGGAGTGCGAGTGGGTGAGATCGGGGTGAGGGTGGAGTGCGAGTGGGTGAGATCGGTGTGGGGCAGGAGTGCGAGTGGGTGAGATCGGGGTGAGGGAGGAGTGCGAGTGGGTGAGATCGGGGTGGGGGAGGAGTGCGAGTAGGTGAGATTGGGATGGGGGAGGAGTGCGAGTGGGTCAGATCGGGATGGGGGAGGAGTGCGAGTGGGTGAGATCGGGGTGGGGGAGGAGTGCGAGTAGGTGAGATCGGGGTGAGGGAGGAGTGCGAGTGGGTGAGATCGGGGTGAGGGAGGAGTGCGAGTGGGTGAGATCGGGGTGAGGGAGGAGTGCGAGTGGGTGAGATCGGGGTGGAGGAGGAGTGCGAGTGGGTGAGATCGGGATGGGGAGGAGTGCGAGTGGGTGAGATCGGGGTGGGGGAGGAGTGCGAGTGGGTGAGATCGGGGTGGGGGAGGAGTGCGAGTGAGTGAGATCGGGGTGAGGGAGGAGTGCGAGTGGGTGAGATCGGGGTGAGGCCGGAGTGCGAGTGGGTGAGACCGGGGTAAGGGAGGAATGCGAGTGGGTGAGATCGGGGTGGGGGAGGAGTGCGAGTGGGTGAGATCGGGGTGGGGGAGGAGTGCGAGTGGGTGGGGGAGGAGTGCGAGTGGGTGAGATCGGGGTGGGGGAGGAGTGGGTGAGATCGGGGTGAGGGAGGAGTGCGAGTGGGTGAGATCGGGATGGGGGAGGAGTGCGAGTGGTTGAGATCGGGGTGGGGGAGGAGTGCGAGTGGGTGAGATCGGGGTGGGGGAGGAGTGCGAGTGGGTGAGATCGGGGTGAGGGAGGAGTGCGAGTGAGTGAGATCGGGGTGAGGGAGGAGTGCGAGTGGGTGAGACCGGGGAGAGGGAGGAATGCGAGTGGGTGAGATCGGGGTGGGGAAGGAGTGCGAGTGGGTGAGATCGGGGTGTGGGAGGAGTGCGAGTGGGTGAGGGAGGAGTGCGAGTGGGTGAGATCGGGGTGGGGAAGGAGTGCGAGTGGGTGAGATCGGGGTGAGGGATGAGTGCGAGTGGGTGAGATCGGGGTGGGGGAGGAGTGCGAGTGGGTGAGATCGGGGTGAGGGAGGAGTGCGAGTGGGTGAGATCGGGGTGTGGGAGGAGTGCGAGTGGGTGAGATCGGGATGGGGGAGGAGTGCGAGTGGGTGAGATCGGGATGGGGGAGGAGTGCGAGTAGGTGAGATCGGGGTGGGGGAGGAGTGCGAGTGGGTGAGATCGGGGTGAGGGAAGGAGTGCGAACACAGGCACAGTAAATCGGTTGAAGCGGGAGGGGTGGGGGGCGTATAGAGTCCCACAGCAAAAAACCCACTGTGTTTTGTATACGCTGTGGGGCCCCCCTACCCCCTTTAACTGATTTTCTGAGCCTGTGAGCGCGAGTGAGTGACATCGGGGTGGGGGTGTAGGCCGACGTGGACAAACGCCACCAGGAAACCTCCGTGTGGTAATATCCTGTACATGTATATATATTGTGTGGCCCGGACAATACGTCCGAGCGTGTCCCGCAAGCCACGCTGTATGTTCCATCAACGTTGGCCGGTGTCTATGGGCCGCCGCTGGGACCATAACATCCAGGCTGTTTCTTGGGGATGCGGGAATGTTTCACTGTATGGATAGATATACATTATGCGCGTGGCGAATATTGCACCTGAGGTGTTGGTGATATTGATATAAGCGGCTGGCAACCCACAGACGTCTATCTGCTTGAAGTCAAGCGATATCTTTCAGGCCCCAGTCAGTGAACGCCATATGGTAGGTCGATATTTTAGAAACGTTTTCACCTCGTGAGGATATCCTTAATATCACTGTTATCTGTCTGCCAACCTCTGTCTGTCCCAGCTACTACATCCTGGTGTAACCATGAGTAGCCGGTCAGTGACTGGCGAACCCGACCGCTAGCCCCCAACACCAGCGAGACTAGTACATTAATTCTTTAATTCATTAATTTTTTCGTCACTAATAACTATGCTTGTGGGCACGCCGCAGGAATCTAGTATAATAGGAAGGATTGGTGCCCTATGTGGCAATCATAACCCGCGTGTTAAAAATGCAATGAGAGGGACATTGCAAACACGGTAGGAAAACCGAAGTTTTTGAGGTGTTTAGCTGGGTTCGTGATGTGGCAGACTAAGCATAAAATCGAGGTTTCTATGCAAGTTAATTTATAGCTGGGTTAGAACCCAAGAATCAACTGGTAGGCCAATGGCAACCTCGTCTCGTATATGTATATTGGTCAGCTTGATGTATCGAGCGTGAATACATTTCGGAAACTGCGTCTGCGCAAGGCATACCTATAAATTTGTTGGGTGTGTCGGGGGTTTGGGGAGGGGGAGGGGGAGGGAGGGGGGGGGGGGGGTGAGGGTGGCTTTAAACGACGGGGGAAGAGTTCCTTGGAGCGTGATACTTGGCTGCTTCATGGCCTTGGCTCAGCGGTGTGTGTACCGCTGGCAATGGCAGATGCTTTCACACTAGCGATGACTCATGCCGCAGTGACAGCAGGTTCTTGCTGAGCGACTGTGAAAGGAAGTACTGTACCGTATTTTTTTTTTATCCCTGTCGCGTAACAGTGCGAATAAGGAGAGAGAATTCCCGGAACTGACATACCAGTTGCTGTTATATAATGCCTTGGTGGTATTGTGGTTAAATATATTCCACACAAAAAATCAATTTAATTCTGCCCCGTGGTAAAATCATGCTACGGGGAGATGATACCTCAGTGAGCCCTCAAGGCATTGATTGTTCAACCAAAAACTATCCCTTTTCTCGGGTTTACTGTTTATTAGGGAGTTGCACGGTCCTGCAAACGAGTAGAGGAGAACTTCGACTCCGCCGATTTATGCACGATTGATTTCATCGTGGGTAATAAATTTACACGGCGGCTACGATTTGGATGTTCCAAACGCCATAATACTTATCTACCTACATGATAGCGGCAAGAACTATCAACGCCGTGAGGCGGGTGGGCGAGGGTCAGGACAGTGGAGGTGGGGGGGGGGGGGGGAGGGGGGAGGGCGATTGTATCATATCTCATTCTGGCCCCATTCGTATGCGCCCAGACAACCTATGCGATCGCCTTATATGGTAATGACGATTTTTTTATATGCAATGTAGTCGATGACTGAGTGGGATATATATATATATATATTATATGGCTGTATGATTGTATAATCTTGTATGTCAAGGATATGTGGGCGCGTCTGTCTAACCCGAAGAGACGAAGAGATGCTGGATGTCGAGACCTCCCCCCCCCCCACCCCTCCTCTCCCCCATACACGCACGTACTTTTAATCTTGATATCTCGTTCACGGCTCTTGTCGATACACCGCGCAATGCTCGCCTCAAGTGGGTTAGTCCTCGATTTCGTTGTCGAACCTGCTTACTGATGGTCCTCGGAGTAGGCTATGTATATACTGTGAATGTATGTGGCTTACTATCGGGCAGTCTGGCTATGGGTCGTATTTTTGTCCACTTGGTCGCGTGGGTTGTTTGCCACAACGCGCCGTCTGCTCACGAGTTCATCTGCATCACACCAAGGATAATGTATTGTACAATATGCTTGATCATACTGATTGCCTCATCTGGTTCCCTGGTGAACCCTGCTAAACCTGGTTCCATTGTTGAACGTGGTTCTCTGGTGAACGTGGTTCCCTGGTGAACGTGGTGGTTCCCTGGTGAACGTGGTGGTTCCCTGGTGAACGTGGTGGTTCCCTGGTGAACGTGGTTCCCTGGTGAACGTGGTTCCCTGGTGAACGTGGTTTCCTGGTGAAGCTGGTTCCCTGGTGAACCTGGTTCCCTGGCGAACCTGGTTCCCTGGCGAACCTGGTTCCCTGGCGAACCTGGCTTCCTGGTAAACCGACCGTCTACTGGCTCGACGATCTGGCGCACTCTTACAGTAGGTGGCAGGTTGGCGGCGGCGGCGGCTGCGCTCCACCCGCCAGTCGGGTGGGTGGGTTCGAACCCCAACTGGGCAACATTGCAAAAGTTGGATAAAAATGCTGGTCTTTTTGCGAAGATGACGTGTAGTGGTTAACGCACTGGACCGCAGATTTATACGTTCTGGGTTTGACTCCGGGTCCGGTCATGTTTTGATCCATTCGTCATTCAGCGTCCCGGGAGACCCAGTTGAACCCCGTATTTGCACAAAAGTTGCCCCAAAACACCCAATTGATTTCATTTGGCGAGCAGGATGTTAACTAATGAAAATGTGGCGCATCGCTACTTAAATTTCTCACCATTCCCCAGCAGTGACAGATTTGACTGCGCTACTTGACCTAACAAAATCAGTGATAAAATATGTGAGAAGAACGTAATTTCTACAGGACAATTGAAAGCATTGAAACAGTGACACCCACCCTTTGCCATAAACCGAAAATCGCTTTATTATGTACTAAGATGGGGGTGGGGGGGGGATTTAGTACCTACTGAGCCTAATCTAAATCTGTGTGGCTAAATTGTCTTGAAAATAAAGTGACAACAGAATTGAGTCCAAATGTATTCATGCCCCATTGTTAATTTTCTGTTCGCCCAAACACGCTGTAGACGCACTAACCAGCAGCGTTTGCAAACAGGGGATCGTTTCACTAAGAGTTACGAGCTCGTAACCCTATCTTTTACATGCTAATTTAACGACAGATCCGAATTTTACGAGCAACGGAAATGAGCGTTATACTGCGATTACTGGGGGGCAGCCGTCTTCGTGAAATTTATTTTCAGCCAATATTATTCAAAAACGTGTTTTCCATATATTGATGATAAATAAAACATTTTTCATTTATCTTCGGGATGGCAATACGATTTTGAAATTTTACGAGCCAAAGTTACGAGATCTTAGTGAAATGACACCCAGGGGTCACATTCTCATGATTCGGGGTCTGCGTGCGTGTTGGCGCCCGCAGTGCTCGGCCTGGGCGATGTCGGTGTGAAAACGAACGCTCCCTCGCCAACCCAAGGTGAAGGTCGTTAGCTGAGTCTGCATTTTGCAGTCTGTGTAGGTAGACATCTTGGAATGCCGTTTCAACTACCTTGCTTGGGCACGTCAGTTTTGCCTCCAGTATGCCTTTTCGGTCATTGTCGACTCTACTTCCTATGAGATTGGATAACATGATCTTGTCAAGCGTTGATTTATGTATTTTCTAGCTCTTAGAAATGTTGTTTGTGGGTAGAAAGCTCGACTTTCGTCGCAGGCCCCGTTTATAGTTTCGTGTAATCTGGCACAGTGAGTGGTAAGTCATTCGTATGAGTTGTCATTCGGTGTAGGCAGAAGCCAGTGAAGGTAATACTCAAACCAAGTGATCATATAGTTTTAGCCTGCTGACTAAATTGTAATTCTGAAGTTGTTTCGCAGTAAGCAGGTAAGCTTACCTGTTAATGCTTTGCTCTGTAAATAAATAGATTTAGAAGTCTAGTTATATATAAAACTTGTCAATTTAGGCAAACTCAAGACAGGACTGTCAAGAAGCAAGTCAGCCAAGTTAACAACAAGCTATGCCTATGAAGATCCACTGCATTGTTTAACCTAGTCCTAGCCTTAGGAGACCTACTCTGTTGGGTTTCAGTTACAATACACTGACTATTAGATTTGAGTTACATCCTGTATATTATTGTTACTAGATTTTTCAACAGGAAGTATAGATTTCTCATATTTTACGCTGCAATTAACAGAGACAGATATTAGCTTTGTATGTCTATTTTTTGTCTGTCCTGTCAGGTACATGGTGTTGAGATTGACCTGCGTTCATGAAAAGTTACCGGTCCTATAAATTTGAAAAATAATGATGTTTACATAACTAATGAATTATTTACTGTGCTATTTGCAAATATTTTGGTGATTCTAATTTGATGAATCAAAGTGATCAACCTGTAGTCGGTTTTCATATTTACGATAATATAGACTGGTGAGATTTGTGAAACTACAATTTCATATTCTAAGTGAGTGCCAATGACTGAGCGCATTGTTTTTCCGAGGTTATATTGTCAAGGCCCAAAACAAAATCTATCGTTCAGTTATATTCACATGGATCAGTTTCAGCATGTATTTGGGCAGTGGCATGGGTCATGACCATGTGCTTGTGAAGTTGTACCAGCATAAATATACAATTTGTTGCATTTTATTCCACGAATAGTCAGTTCTGCAAACTGGTTTAGGTTTCATATATATTGAACATTGCCCTTATATATTGACTAAGTCCAGGCTTATGTTGTAACATATATAAATACTTTAGCCTCTTTTGTTATGCCCCCTATGCTATCCTCTCCCTACCTTCCACTGTTTACACCTATCATAATCCTTTTTATTTTGTGCTCACACAAAAAGTAATGTCATGAATACATTTTCTTGCACAAACCACCCTAGTCAAATTTCACTTAAATAGGGACAAATCAAGCTTTTTCGAAAGAACCCAGGCTTTATGTGACCAACTTATAACATTTTTTTCTGTTTTCAAATTTAGAGTATTTTGCATAGCAGTGAGGGTCATGCATACATGTCACATTCACAGATTGCATGCTATTGTTTGCCATACCTGACCATTACATGGCAGTAAAGATAGTACACAAGTTCTTATGAATGTTATGAAAAATAATAATGGACACAAATGGAAAAATTAATGATGCTTAATATCACAGGGTTTGAAATTTGTTATCGTACTTTCTTCCTCATATATATGCAATAGGGTGATCTAAAACCTGAAGCATTGTTGACTGGATAGATGGTTTGATCTGTCTGGTTTGATAGATGGTTTGGCCCCTCAAACTTAGGGGCCAAAGTTGTGGAACCCCCCCCCCCCCCCCCCAAATTCTTTCCTGGTCAATGCTGGCCAGTTTATTTATACAATTCAATCCTACTGGCCCTAGCAACAGAACAATGGAAGAAAGAAAGTAACAGATGAGTTTACACAAACCTAAAAGATACTCAATTTTGTATAGCTGTGTTTTATTACCTAATACGTATATAAGGTTATGTCCAGGTGCAAATCCATTTTTAATATAAATATATTTATTCTTTGTATGCCTTATTCCCACATATACTGCTTGTACAAATAGGTAAAGTCGTCTAAAATTTTAATTAGATGTGTGTTGACAACTGTGATGACAAGCTTATCTCACGGTGCCAAAAGCATGCAACTTTCATGAAAATGGATGAACGATTCAAGAGCTGCATTGGAGGTGGGGCAGTGGCCCAATGTGATGCTTTCTAAGAAAGAGCAATAGTGGAGCATTATCTTAAAAATTGTACAGTATTTCATGTATATATTATCCTTATCATGCTTATGGTATAGTTACTTACGTCTAATATCATCAACAGCAACTGAAATGTTTTGGTTGAGCTCTGGTTTATTGGCCGAAGTAATGGATCCTATTATGTTTGCATTCAAAGCTAACGTTTTTTTATCCATTTGCTACAGATTGAGGTACTGAAGGAGAAAGCGCGAGAGATCGTTGGGCTGGCCGAGTGTGACTACAGCGAGCTGGTTGCGCGTGCGCGGGACTTCAGCTTGGCCCAGCCCGGTGGCGACATGAGCGCGCTGGAGCTTGGCGAGTCGGCGCGTCGCCCGGGGGACCCCTCCCAGCAGCCCAGCAGCAGCAGCGCCGACAGCCACGCCGCGCCTTCCTCGTTCTCCTCGCCGACCTCGACCTCGAACAGCGACCTCAAGTACGTGGAGCTGGAGGAGGTGAAGGTTATCGGCAACAAGCCCAGCATGGAGTCCCTACACCGGACGTCTCGCCACTTGGCCTCGTCCCAGTCCGACAGCGGGGGCGACCCGGGGGCGGAGGACGAGGACTCAGGGGTGTTCAACATCAGCAAGGTCACCGCCGGGGAGTCGGTCGCCTCGGATATGGACCTCACCGAGGAGGACGACCGCCCGGGCAGTTTCGATTACTACTGCGACGCCAGCAAGGCCGGGGACGGCGGCCCGCCGCGCGTCGTCGGCGGCGGCTTGAACGGCCCGCGGAAGGCGGCGTCGCTGTCGTCGTCGCTGTCGTCGTCGTCTTACGCCGCCAGCAGCAGCGGCAGCAACAGCAGCTGTGACGTCGCGACGTCGTCGGCGTCGGCGGCCGCCGCCGGAGAGGTGTCGGCGCAGAAGTTGAGACGCCAGCAGGAGCTGAACACCCGGGGATACGACGAGGAGTTCAGCGCCGAGCGCGATATCGACGAGCAGATCAAATTGCGTGACGCCCGTCACCTCCACCACTCCGGGGGCGGCGGCCAGTCCCCGCACCCGGAGATCGAGATGAAGACGCTCAGCTTCCGCGGCGAGCGGCCGCCCGCCGCAGCCGACTACGGCAGCCTGCTGAGGGACGTCGAACGCGAACACGAGAACGAAAAGCTGCGAGAGAAAAACACCAAAACTTTCGACGAGACCTACGGCTGCTCGGACGATGATGACGTTGATGACGATATGACCGGCGGGCATCGCTTAGCGCCTGAGCTTCACGCGCGGCGTCCCGGCGCTGGTAGCGGCAGCTACGGCAGCAGCAGCAGCTACAGCGGTAGTTGTAACAACGCGCGAGAAACCGACAGACTCTATCCCCATCGCAGCAACTACGGCACGATGGGTGACTTTAAAGATGGCTTCGCCACCGTGTCGCCGCCGCCGCCGCCCTCGAAGCAACAACAAAAACCCGTGGATAGCCGGATCCACTTCTCGAGCCTTCCCGGCGGCAGTCGGGAATCCTCGGGCGGCGTGAGCCGAGCCAGCGCGGGGGTCAAGGTCGAACGGACGGTCAAGCCGCGGGAGACGTTCGGCGGTCCCCCGTACGGCGATCCACTGCGCCCCAACCAATTGTTTTGCAACACCACCGAGACGCTCATCGACGGCGGGTCTCGTTACGGCTCTCGCGACGCCTCTCGCGACGCCTCTCGCGACGCCGGCGTGACCAACATGCCCAAGGCGGCGCCCATCTCGAGTCACATGGTGGGCGTCGATCCGGATGACCGGGACGCCAGCTCCGGGGAGAGCGATCGCAAAGATAAGAGGAAGAAAAAGAAGAAAACCAAGGGTAAGGTCGCCAGTACTTTATTAACTGATCGCTTTCCACTCTGTCGACTAGGGCGGCCCCGATAGCTCAGTGGGCTAGAGCGCTCGCCTTGAGTGCTCTAGCCACCTGAGTGGATCTGTGGTTCGCGGCCTGCTGTGGCCATGTCTATGTGGTCGCAGGATAAAGATCCATGGCTTTCTTCGCAAACCCCGCCACCTACAAATGTGTGCTCAAAGGGGCTTAAAATGCAAGGTCTTGCAATCTTGATACACAATTTACAAATGATCTTAATCTTCGTGAGGTATTAACGAGAGATACAATACATAAAGTGGGCTGAGATCTGCCCCAGATGGCCAGTGTCAGGGCCCTAACCCATCACCTCCTGTTCTGCATTGGTGTGTGGAACGGTAAGACCATAACTAGACAGGACCGAGTCCAATCTGCTATCATCATTGCTCCTATCTAAATCTCTCTCTCCCTACCTCTCCCTCAGTCCCTCTTCTCAGCCCATGCTGCGCCATCCGAACATAGTCTACAATAAAGTCAAGACTGTCTCGTGGGGGTGGGTCAATGTAATGTATATTGGACAGCTTCATGGTATGTGTGTGTGAAGTAGTGTTCAGCTGTCATATTGGGCATAAGCGGATTGACGTGGAGGTCCCAGCGGCCATGCCCCCATTCCCACCTACCCCCCCCCCCCCCATCCGAGCCGTCCCAGGCCCCCAGCCCCATCCCAATGACCCCCCTCTCCCATCCGGGCCGTCCCAGGCCCCCATCGGGCTCTATGGCCTGTCCATTTCCTCAGTTCAACAGGAGGGGGCTGGGGGGGGGGGGGGTCAGGTGGCTGGCGTACGAGGCAGCCACCTGACCCCAAGTAAGGGAGACAGCCAGACCGAGGATGGTGATGGGGATGACCTTTGGTTGGTTTTCCGTGACTAAGGTGGAGGATACGCCTGACTGGAAGATGTCAAGTGTCCTGTTATCTGCGAGTCGAGGCTCATTGGTTTCTAGTTAGCACGTTTAACAGCTACTCTCACTGTGTGTGTGTGTGTCCCACAAGATCAAGGCCTTCGAGTGAGTTTACAGGGGAGCACACCCCTAGGCCATCGAAGCCAAGGAGTGGGTTGGTTGTATATTCAGGACGCTATAACATTTTTTGTCATATCGCGTCAATGGGAGAAGGAAGGGAGAGTGGAGCCATCTCCCCGGGGGTAACCCGCTACTCATTGCGAAGAAGAGCATGGGATCTTTATCCTGCGACCCCACAGACATGGCCACAGCAGGGCTCGAACCACCGATCCACGTGTCGTTAGGTTCTCAGCGTGCCAGAGCACTACACTATCGGGCCGGCCCCGTATATCCCACAAGGCCTTTGAGTTTACGGGGTGTACCTCTCAGGCCATCTCATCCAAGGGGTGGGACCTTCTGGCCTGGCGAGTTCCCTGGCCTATATAATGCAGTATACATCTTTATTGCCCACTTCTGGCGGTCGTTGGGTCGTTCACAGAAGGTGGATGTATGCTTTGTGAGGGACCAGGACAGTTGGTATTAATTGTGCAATTGCAATATTTAATGAAAATATGGTCTATAACATATAGCATATGACAAGAGTCTGGGATGTTTCTAAAACACCAACATGGTTTAGTGGTTAGCGCACTAGACTGCAGATCAATGGGTCCTGGGTTGCCTTTTCACGCCGTGAAAGCGGGGGCACGTGCCCCCTGTGCCCCCCCCCCCCACCCCGCAACCCCCAGCCAGGAAGCGAGAGGTGACAGTGCTGAAGATGGCGTGAATCGGATGACGCGAAGTGGGAACGGGGTCTAGGGCCAGTCGGACGAATGCGAGGAGGGCTGAGGAGCTAACTGCCGGCGGCGCTTAAACTACGGCATGGCCAGTCCCGAAGAGCGAAAGAAGAGAGCAGTCGATTGAGATGGGGAGAGTGCTGTGCTTAATGAGGCTGCGGCGGCTACCCGTCTGCCATCCCACTGTGCTGTCTACACCTGTCCCAGGTGTCAGAGAGAGGGGGAGGGGGGCGAGAATGCAGTGGGAGGGGCCGCGACACACCGGGATTGAGAGAAAGGTAGAGAGCGGGATGGTCGGAGGAGAGAGAGAGAGAGGCAGGAAGGAAGGAAGGGGCAGAGAGACACAAAGAATGAGAGAAAGGGGGAGAGGGAGAGAGATACAAGAGGGGGGGGAGAGAAAGACAGGGTTGGGGGGGGGGAGGGGCAGAGAGACACGAGGATTCAGAGAAAGGTAGAGAGCGGGGTGGTCGGATGAGAGAGAGCCAGGGTGGGAGGGGCAGAGAGAGACAAGGATTGAGAGAAAGGTGCACAGAGGGAGACACAGGGGTGAAAGGGGCAGGGAGACAGATGGAGAGAAAGGTAAGAGAGAGGGACGGACATCACCGGCCGCCAGGGAGCCACTCCCTCAACCTCGATGTCGAGGCGCCGGGAGACCGGGAGGGGGCGGGCACACACACACACTCACACTCACACTCAAGCAGACTCTGACAGCTGCCGCTGTACAAACATGTATTGGATTTTGACGAGGCACGAGGCTTCGTCTTGACCCGTACCTGCACTACGTATCATACGGTGCAGACAGCTCACAAACACTCCCAACTACAGGACTTCAGCGTGTACTGTGACCGCCATATTGGCCCCACAGCGGGGCTCGAACCATCGACCCACGTGCCAGGCTCTCAGGTGGCCAGAGCGAGCGCCCTAACCCACTGGGCTGTCGAGGCGGCTCCACTATGGTGAATAGTAGTTTTGCCATAAAATAAGTACATTATCATGTAGTACACTTATGATTGTGTGAAATCAGCTTCCGCCGCATGTTCCAGGGGTTTACTTTAATCACCTCAGGTGAGGACATTGATTACATATGACAGAAAGGTTCTGAAGTGCAGTCCCTGTTTTACGTGTTAACAAAAATGTTCAAATTATGAGTCAGTATGACATACATATTTTCTAGTACAAATCTACTGAGATAAGTACGTATGTGACGCGGAATCCAGGGCAGCTGGTCTATAATTGCTCCACCGTCGCTATTACGTATAATTTGGCGTCGACCGCGCCGGCCGGGGTAGTACTAGCGGAGTGTTTTGAACGTCTAGACCATGCTAGACAGGCACCACGTGTCGGTTGTCATGGTAATGATGGCGCGGCCGACCTGGGATGACTAGGACATTAAATTTGTAGTTCTAGCTGAAAACGAGACCAGACTGATCTGAATCGTGTCCAGTTTTGTGGTAAGTCGTGAATAAGCAGCGCCGGCATTAACCCTCAAAGTCTCTGGATGGACGGATCGCATCACGTAGTGTAGCTACTGACGTCGTGGCGAGTGCATCCGGGTATTGCTACGAGGTTGGTGTATCCTCATTAGATAGGGACACCAGATCGAAGACCACTATAGTGTCCCAACGAGAGAAGCTATAATGTGGACGCTTTCAAAGCTAATGCATACACTACGAAGGGAAACTGAGTATGTGAATATATTGGGAATCTTCATTTTCGTGTCCGTGAGCAGTTTTTATATCTAGATTACTTTCCCTGGACTTTCAATTGAAAATTGTAAAATTAAAACCACGTGTTAATTCGATGGTTCTAAATGGAATCACCCCTTGACCGTGTTGGTTTATCTGCCTGTAGTTTTCCTTGCCAAAGGCTGGCTTTCCGAGTGGAAGCCATTGCTTGGTATGCGGAGGCCGCAGCCTGGCGAGTTTGATCTCCGGTTCCGGGTCACGTGACTGGAGCCAAACGCCGCCAACCGGAAGCTATAATGTCGCTGAAATCGAAGCAAACCCCGCCAACCGGAAGCTATAAACCAGGACCTATGTCAACCCCAACCCAGTCTGTTTCAAGGAGAGATGTTGACAGAATCCAGAATTAGAAATCAGGACTTTTTTTTTGGTATACCTTCAAATGCAGGAAATTTGTTATTTTGAAATCATTAGCTACATTGACCTGGCGTCAGTCCAATTTTCATATTATTTTCTTTTTGATCTGCATATATATGCATATATACGATTTGAGTTTGTTATGCATGTTATGCATGCTTGCTTCACTTTTGTTCGGTACATTCGGGGATTCGGGGAAGGTTCAGAAAGAGTCGGGGGAGGGGGGGGGGGGGTACAACTGAGACGATACGACCTTCCAATGGGTCCTAGTCCACGCTAGCCTTTAAGCCTACACTGCAGTGGCTTGCCATGTCGCGTATTCACTGCACGTGCTCTGCTTGGACAGCCGGTGCGTGGTTCGAGCCCCAGCTGTGTAAATGTGCACGGTAAAGATCACGAGGAGATCACGTGATATTATTTATGGCCTTCTCCCTGGAGGTCCCTCCTTGGTCAGCTTTAGCCTATGTGTGCACAAAAGTGGCCCAAAACTAAAAATACAATAAAATTACTAAATCTGCCCTCCGTCAGCCAAGGATGACGCCTGTCTTGAGGCGCGCAATGAATGATGGTCCACGTATTGTTTGGTCTGTATCTATGTGTACCACTTTTGCTACCTCGGTGGTATACCCATTACACGGCGCCTAGGCCCCATATTGTGTTGACACAGTCGGCTATACTTTAGGCTTTACGACCGGCCGCCCCGTTGGCGGCGGCTGCGGTGGCGGCCCCGTCCCCCCCACCATGACCGACGCCAGGTGGTGGCTATTCCGGATTGTAGTATCCGGTTGATCTCCAGGATGAGTTGTCAGGATCGAGGGATGGGATTGGGCTGTGCAGTGTGTGATGGGCTGCCGTTTTACAACGGGTGTTACAACATCCTGACCACGTGGTTTCTGGTGGTACAAAGTAATGGCGAAGCATCCGGAGTTGGAGTGTCCTTATCCAGCCAACTAGCCACCCATAAACTCTGGGCCCTACAGGCTGGCTCTGAAGGCCCATCCAGCCACTTGGTTTGCTGGCCCTGGGGGCCCATCCAGCCCCTTGGTTTGCTGGCCTTGGGGGCCCATCCAGCCCCTTGGTTTGCTGGCCTTGGGGGCCCATCCAGCCCCTTGGTTTGCTGGCCCGGGGGGCCCATCCAGCCCCTTGGTTTGCTGGCCTTGGGGCCCATCCAGCCCCTTGGTTTGCTGGCCTTGGGGGCCCATCCAGCCCCTTGGTTTGCTGGCCTTGAGGGCCCATCCAGCCCCTTGGTTTGCTGGCCTTGGGGGCCCATCCAGCCCCTTGGTTTGCTGGCCTTGGGGGCCCATCCAGCCCCTTGGTTTGCTGGCCTTGGGGGCCCATCCAGCCCCTTGGTTTGCTGGCCTTGGGGGCCCATCCAGCCCCTTGGTTTGCTGGCCTTGGGGCCCATCCAGCCCCTTGGTTTGCTGGCCTTGGGGGCCCATCTAGCCCCCTGGTTTGCTGGCCTTGGGGGCCCATCCAGCCCCTTGGTTTGCTGCCCTTGGGGGCCCATCCAGCCCCTTGGTTTGCTGGCCCGGGGGGCCCATCCAGCCCTTTGGTTTGCTGGCCTTGGGGGCCCATACAGCCCCTTGGTTTGCTGGCCTTGGGGCCCATCCAGCCCCTTGGTTTGCTGGCCTTGGGGGCCCATCCAGCCCCTTGGTTTGCTGGCCTTGGGGCCCATCCAGCCCCTTGGTTTGCTGGCCTTGGGGGCCTATCCAGCCCCTTGGTTTGCTGGCCTTGGGGGGCCCATCCAGCCCCTTGGTTTGCTGGCCTTGGGGGCCCATCCAGCCCCTTGGTTTGCTGGCCTTGGGGCCCATCCAGCCCCTTGGTTTGCTGGCCTTGGGGGCCCATCCAGCCCTTTGGTTTGCTGGCCTTGGGGGCCCATCCAGCCCCTTGGTTTGCTGGCCCGGAAGCCTCCGTTGAGCATTTGATATTACACCGATCTATAATTCATAAATCTATAGTAATACCCAATATAGTCAGAGATCTATACTCCTCCCCAATATATCCACAGGTCTATAATAATACCCAATATATTCTCATTTATCTATACTAATACCAGATATGTGCACATATCTATTGTAATGGCAGATATATTCACAGATCTACTGATACTCGGATATATTGACAGATCTACTGATAGTCGGATATATTCACAGATCTACTGATACTAGGATATCTTCACAGATCTATACTGATACCCGACATAGTCACAGATCTCTACTGATACTATGTCCATCATTGTACATGCAGGCTACCAATATGTATCCACTTCTATCTGCCCAGAGTTGTCCGAGGATGGGTTCAAGGTGGCGAACAGCCACCCACGTGTCTCCCGTGATAACGGTGTTGTGAGTGAGATATTACCTCGAGTTTTTGCCCTATCTACGCAGCTCTCTTATGCGGTTAGCTTAAAGCATTGCGGAGCTGCACAACAGCCACAAATCTAGGCGTTTGTTAGACCCGTGGGCTATAAAAACCACATAATTACTTTGGTGCATTATGTCTCTTCGCGAAAAGTATTTATTTATCACATGTGTACTGGGTAGTTCTGTCTGTTGGGAGTTTGAAAGATGGAGAGGTGGGAGGGGGGAGGGGGGGGGGGTGGGGTAGGGGGAGTTGGCCGGGCTCCCATCTTTTTTTTTTTGCCGCGCCGGCTCGGGGTACCACGTGGACGTACTGCGTCGTGGGCGCGTGGCTTCTTGCTCATTTGTGGCATTTATCACGCACAAGTCCTAATCATCTATTGTGTGTACGTGTACCCGAGGGGGGCGGCCGACTGGCTCGGTTGTTAAGCTGGCTGAGCTGCAGATCAACAGGTCGTGGGTTCCCAACAACCATGGCTGGGATATGAGCTTAGTTGTTAAGCCAGCTGAGCTGCAGATCAACAGCTGCAGATCAACAGGAAACTGTATCTGGGGTATGTTTCATCCAACCCCCATTTCATCGTCCCGGGAGGTGTCTCTGGCAAGCCACAGAGTGTGGGTTAACATGTGGCCTAAAACACCAGTCCGAGTGTGGACCCTAATAGTTAGGGGGAAAAATAGTGAAAGTGGAAGCGTGCGTGGAATAATTATATTATTATATTATTATATTATGGAATAAGATATCCGTTCGTAAAGCCTAAACACGCCATTTGGTCTATCACTGTATGTATAATCAACTGGTCGGGCGTCGGTCGGATTGCTGTGTGTACGGGGATGGCGTGGGTGTGTGGCCGTTCACTGTAGGCCCAGCCACGCCTGATCAATATAATATGGGTCACCCGAGAGCCTAACGGCACGTGGATCGATGGTTCGAGCCCTGCTGTGGCCATGTCTGTGTGGTCGCAGGATAAAGGTCGATGTCTTTCTTCGCAAAGAGTAGGGGTTACCCCCGGGGGGACATGGCTCCGCTCTCCCTTCCTTCTCCCATTGACCCGATATGATCAAAATTGGCTAAAGCGGCTATACAACCAACCAATCAATATAATATGGACGACTAACTTGTCTTGGCCGCTTATTGTCTTGGATGACCTTCATCTCTGCCGTGCAGTAATATTTACCGCCCCCCCCCTCATGCCCCCGCCCCCACCCACCCCCTATGCCCCCGCCCCATCCCACCCTCTCTGTCGGGCTGAATATTGTCCGGTATCGTGTTGCATTAGAAGGCCTACCCGGGTATTAGAAATCTAAATATTATAATATTTGCCCTGTACGTGTCTGTAGTATTCGTAATAGCTATACTGACATAGTAGGTGCCCTCTCTCTCTCTCTGTCTATCATGGCCCCTGGATATCCTCATCGACCACCACCACCACCACCATCCCCTCCCCCAGCCAACCTCCCAATGTAGGCTCCCCCTCCCCCCCCCCCCCCCCCAGGCCAGGCGAGTCAGTAGTATAGCGTATGCTAGCGAACAGTCTGAGGGCTACTATATACTGACCGGCCAGCCACGTGTAATATTCCTACGGCCTGCGCCTGCACTACAGAGCACGTTATACGCCTGTGCTGATGTATATATCACACAAACCCAAGGCTGAGGAGGGCGGGTGTGGTGGTGGTGGTGGGTATACATGACACAACCAGACAGACTGTAGACGCTTAGCATTGGCCTCGCACGAAGGTTCATAGCCGGCTGGACTCCAGGATAAAATACCTATACTTACCTACCTATCTGCCCCCCCCCCCCACTCACCTGCCTATCTACCCACCTACCTGCCAATGGCTATATGCTCACTATGGGGTGACATTCTCGGTGCACTCTTCGCATAGGTAAAATAATCCCATAATAAGCGGCATCAATGGAAGGTAATACGTACATGAGTATATATATATATATATATATATATATATATATATATATATATATGTATATAAAAATCATACCGCGTTATTAAATGCTATTATGGAGATTATCATTGTGGATATGATGTGTGGATCAGGATCAACGCCTCTCCGTTGAGCCTGGATGAACGTGGTGTGAGGCCCGAACAGGATTTAACGCCACATGTGGGATCTAATTTGCATATATTATGAATATGAATAGCGGTCGCTCACCCTGGCGCCTGGGATAACTAGGGGTGTTGCGTATGTTTACCGAGTGGATATGCGCCGCGGTGCACGCAGTGGTGTCATGGCGGGCTAGGTTAGATCCGTGCACCGGAGGCCATGCGATATAAAGGTGGATGTTATGATATTATATGCACATAGTCCAGATGCATAGTACCCCCCCCCCCTTCCGTCGCCCCCCCCCCCCTCTTCCCTCGCTCTCCTCTCACATCCTCCTCCCCGACTCCACACATTTTCTAGCGACTGGATGCTATTAAAATCCTATTAGAACGTGCGAACCGGCGGGGGTCACATAAACTATTGATCTTGCTATTATGTAGTCGTATAATATACAAAATGGTTGTTGCTATCCGTACATCGACCAAAAAAAGACATTGACCGCCCAACCCGATAATCTAGGGTCTGATGCTTAACCGGCTGAGCTTCATAATGATCGGTAGGGGCCGGCCCGATAGCTCAGTGGGTTAGAGTGCTCGCCTTGAGTGATCTGGCCACCTGAAAACCTACGGCACTTGGATCGATGGTTCGAGCCCCGCTGTGGCCATGTCTGTATGGTCGCATGATAAAGATCCCATGTCCTTCTTCGCAAAGGGTAGGGGGTTACCCCCGGGGGATAAGGCACCACTCTCCCTTTCTTCTCCCATTGACGCGATATAACCAAGAATGGTTAAAGCGTTCTGAATATACAACCAATCATAATGCTCGGTCACGTTTCAATGTGCGAACCTCTGAACTCTGAACGACACCCTTGCCCGACAAATGTGTCATTATGGCACTTTTAATCTCCATCGTGAAGCAGAGCGGCGCGACAGGTAAATACCCTGGGTATACGTGCAGTATCTGTCTGCTTTTATGTGGTGCCTGGGCTAGCTGGCTGGCTGGCTGTGGCTAGCTGGCTGGCTGGCTGTGGCTAGCTGGCTGGCTGGCTGTGGCTAGCTGGCTGGCTGGCTGTGGCTAGCTGGCTGGCTGGCTGTGGCTAGCTGGCTGGCTAGCTGGCTAGCTGGCTGGCTGGCTGTGGCTAGCTGGCTGGCTGGCTGTGGCTAGCTGGCTGGCTGGCTGTGGCTAGCTGGCTGGCTGGCTGTGGCTAGCTGGCTGGCTGGCTGTGGCTAGCTGGCTGGCTGGCTGTGGCTATGTGGCTGGCTGGCTGTGGCTAGCTGGCTGGCTGGCTGTGGCTGGCTGGCTGCTGTGGCTAGCTGGCTGGCTGGCTGTGGCTAGCTGGCTGGCTGGCTGTGGCTATGTGGCTGGCTGGCTGTGGCTAGCTGGCTGGCTGGCTGTGGCTAGCTGGCTGGCTGGCTGTGGCTATGTGGCTGGCTGTGGCTAGCTAGCTGGCTGGCTGTGGCTAGCTGGCTGGCTGGCTGTGGCTATGTGGCTGGCTGGCTGTGGCTAGCTGGCTGGCTGGCTGTGGCTAGCTGGCTGGCTGGCTGTGGCTAGCTAGCTGGCTGGCTGTGGCTATGTGGCTGGCTGGCTGTGGCTAGCTGGCTGGCTGGCTGTGGCTAGCTGGCTGGCTGGCTGTGGCTATGTGGCTGGCTGGCTGTGGCTAGCTGGCTGGCTGGCTGTGGCTAGCTGGCTGGCTGGCTGTGGCTAGCTGGCTGGCTGGCTGTGGCTAGCTGGCTGGCTGGCTGTGGCTAGCTGGCTGGCTGGCTGTGGCTAGCTGGCTGGCTGTGGCTAGCTGGCTGGCTGGCTGTGGCTATGTGGCTGACTGGCTGTGGCTAGCTGGCTGGCTGGCTGTGGCTAGCTGGCTGGCTGGCTGTGGCTAGCTGGCTGGCTGGCTGTGGCTAGCTGGCTGGCTGTGGCTAGCTGGCTGGCTGGCTGTGGCTAGCTGGCTGGCTGGCTGTGGCTAGCTGGCTGGCTGACTGTGGCTAGCTGGCTGGCTGGCTGTGGCTAGCTGGCTGGATGGCTGTGGCTATGTGGCTGGCTGGCTGTGGCTAGCTGGCTGGCTGGCCCAAGTCACTCCCCCGTCAACCAGCCCATATGTGGGTCACCCCACCAGCGTGCCCCCCTCCACCTCCCCCCACCCCCCCCCCCCCCCGTCCAGGCTTTGATGGATATTCGTCGCCGTCCACCGCTCTGCCTTTTCGCTCTCTCTTTCCGTCATTGCGTCGCCCTCTCCTTCTTTCTCGCATCCGAGTATTTATCAATACATACTGTAATATTTTATATATATATGTGAGCAAATCATCCCGATCAATATTGACCGTATGATAAAAAGTATACATATATATATATATATATATGGGTGCTAAGTGGATAGAATGCCAGCATGGAGCCGAGGTGGGGCATATATATATATGGGTGTAGCGTTCAACATTAGATGAGGGCGGAGAGTCTGTCGGTAACAGCAGTTAATGGGTTCACTCCCCTGGTTTGTCTACGTGTGGCGGCCTGTCCTCCTGGACTTGTAATACAGGTGGACGAATGGCCGCTGAGGGGCGCCACCAGCAAGGTATGTTGAATGTACTGATGATAGGGCGCTCTAACCTCTATAAGTCTGTAGGTCATAGCGCGACCCAATGGTAAGGGTCAAGGTAGAGAGGAGCCATGTCTCGGGGAGTAACCCCCCTACTTTGTAGGTTATAGCGCGACGCAATGGTAAGGGTCAAGGTAGAGAGGAGCCATGTCTCGGGGAGTAACCCCCGACTCTGTAGTTCATAGCGCGACGCAATGGTTAGGGTCAAGGTAGAGAGGAGCCATGTCTCGAGGAGTAACCCCCCTACTCTGTAGGTCATAGCGCGACGCAATGGTAAGGGTCAAGGTAGAGAGGAGCCATGTCTCGGGGAGTAACCCCCTACTCTGTAGTTCATAGCGCGACCCAATGGTAAGGGTCAAGGTAGAGAGGAGCCATTGTCTCGGGGAGTAACCCCCTACTCTGTAGGTCATAGCGCGACGCAATGGTAAGGGTCAAGGTAGAGAGGAGCCATGTCTCGGGGAGCAACCCCCTTACGACATAGGAGCTTTCCTGCACAGACGTAACACATTTGTACAGGTGGGATTCGAACCACGCCCCGTCCCAAAGGCTGGATATGTCAAACGAAAGCACATAGCTATATACGTACAGTCATATATATATAGTTATCGATGGCAGTGTCTTAACGGGGCTTGTTTATTCTCGGGAACCGACGTTTTTAACGTTAGGGGCAATACACCACAGAAGTTTTGCACATTTCTAATGCAAAAGATCCGGTTGTGTATTGACCATGTTCGTTATTCGACGAGAAAAGGGTTTCCATTCTATTTGTTCACACAGCTATTTTCGCTTTCTTTATTTTTATACACTATATTCACTTACCGTTATGTGTGGTT